>JBBYHM010000020.1:9674878-9688368 GCA_038381775.1 Adansonia rubrostipa | reverse complement strand
ATTGATTCAACAATTGATGCTTGATTTTTTTATTCAAAGAATACAATTCAAATATGTTTTTCCAAATTAAAATATAAATATGTAATTTGTCCACAAAAGAATCTTTTGTTTATTATATACTAAAAGGAGATAGGATTTTTTTTTATTCTTTTTGTGGAGAAAGAAATACTGATAAAAATAATCTCATAATTCTAACTAGCATTGAAAAATCGAATCATTTAATTTAATCGGTTCAATTAAAAATTAAAAATTTGTCCAATTTGATATGTTTTATAAAATCAAGATTTTACCAAATTGATAAAAAAAAATCAATTGAATTGGTAAAAATCGAATTAAATAGATAAAAAAATCACTTTATGTTTTTTTTAGTAAACAATGAAATTTAAATTTTTTACCTTTTAATGCATTAGTTCCATATTAAAGATCGTGCTATTAACTATTTATCGTATTTAATATTTATTTAATATTTTAATTATCTTTATAATCAAATTTATCAATTCAATCAATAATCGAAATTTTTACGTATTCAACCTCCAATTTAAAGTTTTTAATTATTGATTCTAACCTGCTAAAATAAAAATATTTGTGACCTATTGAGCCTAGTCATTAGGATTATTAGATTCTAGTTGAACCAAAGCATTAAAAAGACTAATAATGCATGAATAGTAAGATTCCTTAGGTTAATAATGGACTACCAAAGTACCAATTTTTTTCGAAAGTTTAATATAGTCGTTTCTTATGTACAATATATAGAAAAATTCAATCAATGAAGGCCCTCTTGAATTATAATTTTCTAACTTCTACCACTATTAAAAAAAAAATTAAACGATCAACACTGACGAACAAAATCTATTAGTATATATTCCTCTTTCGATATATACCATAAAGCTTGTACCCATAATCATGTTCATGTACTAATTTATCTTTATTACTATAAATCATGTACTAATTTTCATCCCATGTACTTATTTTTCTTTATTAGTATATATCACTAATATTTGTTATCAAGTCTGCTCAAGTTCTTCTGTTTCTTGTTATTCAAACAAAGGTTCTTCTGTTTCTGTTCTTCAAACAAAGGTCTAATTAACGGATACTTATAGATATCTTTTAATCATTTAAAACTTTTTTTTGGAAAAAGTTTTTTAAATTAATTACTTTCATAAAATTCAGAAAAAAATAAAGTAATAATTACATTTGTTTTTCATTATGAGAACTTTAATGAGTATCTATAAACACAGATTAAACTTTCCCTTCAGACAATAGTTTTGATAGACACCCTCAAGTTCTTCTGTTTCTTGTCATTCAAACAAAGGTTCTTCTGTTTCTGTTATTCAGACAAAGGTCTAATTAAAAGACTTATAGATATCTTTTAATCATATAAAACTTTTTAGAAAAGTTATTTAAATCAATTACTTTTATAAAATTCAGAAAAAATAAAGTAATAATTACATTTTGTTTTTCATTTTGAGAACTTTAATCAGTACCTATAAACACCCGTTAAACTTTCCCTTCAGACAATAGTTTGATAGACACTCGCTAAACTTTTCCTTCAGACAATAGTTTGAAAATAATCTTATGGTACAACTTTAGTTCTTGTTCTTTTCTTGCATGAAAAGCTCAAAAACAAGATTGTATAATCACCGAAATTCTCAAGGTTACGGTACAGAAACAATCATCATCATCATCAGACATGGTCGGGGCCAAAAAAAAAAACTGCAGACTTGAAAACCAAGCAAAGAGTCCCAAAAAGTAACGTTTGAATCCAATATAATATGGATTGTATGCTAAAGCTTAACTGGATATACAAGTGCTATACCAATTTCAATCCGACACTTTCGTGGGATAAAACTGTAATATGCAATAAATTGAAATAAATAATATCTTACAAATTGGTACGGAGTCTAACATTAAGGTCCTCAAAGGAAACCTTAAATCATATGTGAATTGTATGCTAAAACTTGACCAGATATACAAGTGTTACACCAGTTTCAATCCGACACTTTTTGTGGGATAAAATCGTAAGATTCAATAAACTGAAATAAATAAAACCTTGCAGATTAATGTGGAGTGCGACGTTAAGGTTCCCAAAAGAAACCAAGAAACCTCGAAACCTTGAATTCAATGTCTTGTATACTAAAGTTTGATCAGATATATAAGAATTACACCATGTTCAATCCTACTCCGTTTGTAAGATAAAACCGTAAGATTCAATAAAAATTGAAACAAACAATACCTTACAAATTGATATAGAGTGTCGAACTTAGCTTCATTATAAATATTTTGAAGGTGAATGCATCTGGTTTTGGCATCTGTTCAGACCTACTTTTCTGTACAAAAGAAATGGTATCTTCCTAAATAAGATGTCTGAATTTTTAGCTGTGGAAATGCGGCTGCCACTTTGGGCATTCCAATACTGATACATCATAAAGCCTTTCCTTAAGATAAATGATGTTGTTTAATGATAGTACTGAATCCAAGTACTCTCAATCTTTAAGAATAATTTGAGACCTTAAGTTGTGATTCCTTCAATCAAAATGCAGCTATAAGAAAACCTTGATCCTATGTTTGCTAGGAAGGATGGAAAACGGGAAAGATAAAAGACGTTTTAATCTAACAGTTGAGATTCATACGAATGTCGCAATATTTTGTAATTCAAGCATTAAATTAAAATGTTTCTCTTTCTTTTGATCTGTTTCCATCCTCCCTACCAAATGGACGACCCTTTCTATCCTTTTTTCTGACCAATGGGAATAACAAGTAATTCAACGTAGAGCAGGTAATTAATATCATGTCAAGAAGGAAAGAAAATGGTAGCATTCACCTGACTCAAATCCAGAACCATAGATCTTGAAATTTCTTCCCTCTAAAATTTATAGACAGTAACTATGTTACTCGGACTAGAGTGTAAGTGTCATATACGAGCATGTATCCGATATGGCTACGTTCAATTTCTTTCTTTTAAATTTTTCCATGTAGGGAGAGTCCTTGAAGGATCATATCCCCATACCCATATTTAAATATGTGCCGGACACGGGTGTAAGGCACCATTATCTCAAGAAAAATAAAGAGTCAAAGCAGCGTAGGACAGTAAAGCAGTCTCTAATTTCAACACTAGCCTGATAAATGTTCTTTCATATCTAAATGATGAACAGAGACTTTATTAAAAAAGGATTATAAGTTAATAAGAAAATGGAGGCATCTTGATATCTAACTACTATATGCACAAGTAGGGCAGATGAGGGGAAATCAACAAGAACCATGAATGTAATACCAAAGGAAGGTCAACTGCACTTTGCGATGTTACCTCCGTAGAAATCTAGCATTGAAGAGCAATGCCGTTTGTTTATCCCCTTTCTGCTGGTACTTTAGATGTGTTCATTTCATCGCACAATTGCATAACCTATGGCACATATATGTCTCAGTTTTCAGTTTTTGTATATAATGTGTCGAGGTAAAATATTTGCTTGACAAGGGTCAGATCAGCATTACCTTCTTCAAACGAACACCATTAACTCTCATCGTCTGAATGAGAACTAGAATCTTCCATCCTTCGCTCGGCAATTGCAGGAAAAAGCTTCTGACGGGGATCGGGAGAAAGTGGTTCAATATGAGACTCAGAGGAACATGATGCATTGGACACCAGATTTTTATGTGCTTTTACTGGCCTCCTTGGGGCATCTCTAACCTCTTTGCACACCTTATCCAAAATTATCAAGAAATCCCGAATGATGACAAACAAGCGTATGCCCTCATCCTTCTGTGCATTACCGTGAAAATAATTGCCAGTGCTCTTCACTAAAGCCATTATTCTCTTCTCTTCCTCGAGCAATGACATGACATCAACCTCAGCATTTTGCACAAAACTCTCTAGCGTTTCCCGAAATCCACTTTCTTCCTCGATACTTTTCATCTCTGAGTTTAAGAAATCACGTGCTTTTAGGAGTGCATCGCCAAGTTTGGCAACAGTTCCTGTTAAGTTTTCAGCATCAAGAGCTGCTGCTTTCTTGACATTTTCAAGTTCACTACTCAGATGTGAAACCGCCTGAAAGCCAAGGCTGCGGCACTGCTCGTCCGTGTCAGGGGAAACATCCTCAAGAAGATCGCTAGATATTATGCTGTTAAAACTTTTGCTTTCTCTTGCAACACGGGCAGCTCTCAAACCTTCAGTGCGTATTATTTCTTGGACAACAAAGTGTAATAGTGTGGTCTTGCCATCTACTCCTTTAACATCTGATAACTTCAAAAGCGTGTCGAGTTTGAAAGCTTGTGCACCACCATGGAACGTCCCATCATTCATGCGATTTCCGGTTTTAAGAACAGCTTCTAAAAGCTTGAGGAATAGACGGCTACTTCTTAGTTCCTTGCAAGCAACCTGCGAAAAGACATCTTAAATTTACATTTTGTTAACCATCTGAAACATGCTTCCGATGCATGACATGGGTTGTATAAATTGTCGGATGAAAATATTGATCACACAAGTGATGCAATTTTTAAAATCTAATGACTGACCTCTAATGTTTTGAAGGACTCTCTAGTGACAGTAATTTCCTCATGGAGAGAACACATAAAAAGCAGTGTTTCTATTCGTTTAAAAGCAAAAGGGACCTCAACCAAGACTTTTAGGAAATGCTCAGCCGGACCAAGTTGAGAAATTTCACCACTGAACAATCTAAGTTTGAGTTCTTCATCAGCTGTCGGTGCCATCTTCAATAAAGTTTGAAGCAGTTCAACGGGTAGCTCATTTCCTGATTTCAAAAGAACAGGTTAGAATATCTTGATTGAAAACTAAACACATTAGTACTATCTCCATGTTATACCAAAAAAACAGAAACACGGTACTACAGAAATTCAATGATAGAGTATAAGCATAATGCCTATCGAACACATGCTTGATCATAAAATAAAAAGTCATTAACCAGTAATAGAAAGCATGGACATTATAATTACTGAATGCATTAGTAAGTGCCCTGACTTAATTCTTGCCAATTTTGAACAATTATCAACCAGTAATGGAAAGCATGGACATTATAACTACTGGTAAAAATGCTTGTAACCCAAACTGCTATTCTTTCTTTGGTCATTGTCATTAATATCATAGCCATGAACGCCAGACAAGCATCTGTCTAGAGCACTGCTTCAAAAACTTGCTCGGAAGCATATTTTTTATACGATAAATAGGATGGAGGAAATCACCTTCACGAAGTGCGTCACATACTTCTTTGGTGGTCACGTTCAATGCCCTCAAAAGAATTGCTAAATTTTGTGCTTTCTTGGGGTCAAGTAGTTGAATATGCTGAGGCACAGGATCCTGTGTCGAGGGCTCTTTCTTACCATCATTTCTGTTCTTGCCGGTGGATCCATAACCAAACAAACTTTCTATCATCTCCTCATTAAACCTGGAAAGGCAGTATCAAGAGTCACAAACTGATCTGTCAGCAGCATCAAGATTAAAAGGAAAAACAAGCAAAAGAATTGTTACATACTGGAATGATCCGGATTTGATCTGATTCCAGACCATTGAATGGTCAGGCTTAGCTGCAACTTTATCCCAGAAAAATGGCTTCAGTTTGGCTTTAGGAGCATTGGCATCATCCCCTTTGCCAGAGATAGCATTTGGTGTTCGTAGTGGTCCACTTGGTGGTCGAGCCACCTTGGAACCTAATGGCATTGATGGAGGTGGCCTAGGAGGAGCTGGTGGGTGAGGACCAGGTTTGGCACCGGGAGGTATAGGTGGTGGAGGAGGTCCAGAAGGTTGGGGTACATTGGCTGAAGCAGGTTTCATAGAGAAAGATAGTGCAGGAGGTGGTGGAGGAAGAGGAGTGGCCCTAATTGGGCACGGAGGTTCAGGAGGGAGAGGATCTGCTCTGCCAGGAAGAGAATTCAGAGGTGGTATTCCAGGTGGGGAAGTACTGAACCTTCCTGGCGGCAGCGGTAGGAGCGAATGAGTGCAGCCTGATATATCAGAAGATTCAACTGAGGCTTTGGTGGCACCAGCAATGGCTCCAAATGATGACTTTCCATCCAAGGAGATTTGTAGAGCATTAGAATCGATGTAACCATTGCCATTAGTCGAAGGCTTTTCATGTAGGCTTAATTCATTACCAAAAGATTGGTGATCAAGCTTCTCTTCTTTATTAGATCCAAAAGCATATGCATTAGAAGAACCTGGAAAAAAAAATTTGATCACAGATCTGTCAAAAGCTTTTTAAGACAACAAGAGCATATGGGACAGTATATACCACCAGAGAATTCACTTAAGCTTAAACCAAGAATGGGCCTCTCATTATTCTGCTTAGTTTCAGAATCTCCACGAAAGCATAAAAGGAAGAACAACGCTGCAAGAACAGATGTTACTACCGCAGTCACGACACAAGCAATAATAAGAGTTTTACTGTTATCAGTCCCTTTGTTGTCTGAGCCTCCATTGGCTGGACTTAAATTGTCCAGAGGATCATTTATTGGAGGTGCAGATGGGTGAGGACGTATAGGAAGAGGAGAGGGTGAAGATACCGGACTTTGCAATGGATTTGGAATAAAATCGGGAGATGCAGAAGCAGGAGAAGGGGTTGGGGCTGGAGCTGGAGCTGGGGATATGGATGGGGATGGGAATGGGGATGGGGATGGGGATGGGCCTAAGTTCAAGGCAGGGGCTACAGCAATGCTCTGAGGAGCTAAAATCCTTCTAGGAACATCATGCCAGCGAAATAATGACTCAAAATATCTGGTGTACCAAGTCTTAAAGCCTCTATCTTCTCCAGGTGCTTGGAATACAAGATTATTCTTTCTTATGCAGTAGGAAAGAGCTTGCTTTAACTGAGGTCCGAGAACATTAATCAATTTCTGAATGTTTTCTTTCGCTAATGTGTGACCTTTTGTGTCAATATCTTTGGTTGTAAAAGGTGTTTCCTCCAGAAAGTGTAACTTGGGATCTTCGTAAGCGTCCATTAAATCATTCAAATCTTGTCTGCAACTCGTCCATAACAACTCAGCCTACATGTAAACAATTGAATAATTTTAAACCATGTTGCCAAAGGGCAAGAGGACTTAATTCCTACTTCCTAAACCTACAGAAACCAAAAGCATTGCCTATCCTATTGACAATGAAAATTACGAGGTAGGCATTGTTAATCTCAGGTGTAAGGTTTAACCTTTCGAATAATGATTGTCGCTACGTATCATACCTTTTCATTAATCTATAGTCAATATCTGATGTTCCTGTCATCAGCAAATGGTATAACATGCTTTAAAAACATTTTCAAACTACATGTTTAAGGACAAGTCAGAATGAACCTTAATATCAGCATTTACATGTACTCAAAAAGTCAAATATCTTATCCCTCTTCCGGTTCTCAAAAACTTAGCATGCACCAACGGTTCATACGGACAAGCCATCTCTAATATTACAGTAAAGAACTCTCTAATTCCAGCATATATTTCAATGCATTAGTACATAATACTTGTATATATTACCACCTCTAATGATGGTTTTCAGTTTCCCCACTTCCAACCAACTTATAAATGTACCTTATTGATAAACAAGACGGAAATTACTAAAACTACTTCAATACCTGCAACTAATCACTAAATATTACAAAGTTAAAATGCTTGAGTTGATCACTAAAGTATGACGCCAATTTCCAACATATTACTAAGGCTTTCATTTAAAAAGCTGTCAACAATTTCTACGGCAACAATAAAACGCTAAAGCACGGTTTCAGAGAATATGAACTATTTCCTAATAAACAAATCAATAATTGCTGTCAATCCATAACCAATATTGTTCAAGGAAATCAATTGCAGTCAACGGACATTAAAGTAAACAAAAACAATCATATAACCAAAATGTTTAAATACAAATGAAATGAGTTTATACAAGCAAATGAATTGAAGTTAAGAGCAAACAAGTCCTTTACCAGATTCTCATCAATCTCCCCAGTTGCTGGATCTACTAGTTGGTTAAGAAATGCTTCTTTTCCAACTACCCTGTAATCTAAGCTGACAGCCAATGATACATAAAGTAGAATTACCAAAAATACAAAACAGTTAATTGTTTTGACACCCATTTTTCCTTGTATCATCAGCATCACTACAAGTACAAAAAGGGTTCCTTTTCATTTCATCAATAACCAAAACCACTCAATAAGAACAAAACACAACCCAAAGACCCTACCAAATTCTACCATCAAAAGTTCAAACCTTTTATAACATTTGGCACCAACTCTCAGTCATTTTTCCCTCAAAAGAAACCATTTAAAACCTGCTAGAAATAAGCAGATTTTCCTCAGAAACTTAATGAAATATTCAAACTTTGAATCAGAACTCAAGAAACCAAACAAAACCCAGAATTTACCTCCTTTTGGAAAGCCAAAAATGAGGATCAAAATCAAATTTCGAAACAAAATGCCAGAAAGGATATTGATTAATAGAGCTTTAAAAAGAAGCTAAAAAGGGAAACCAATACATTTCAAAATCTTTTCTTGTTAACCTTACCAACATTTTGAATTAGTAATTGAAAGATCCTAAAATATGCACAAATAAAAAGGACAACAAGGGTTCTTACGTTGAGCTGACAAAATAGAATTGGCTTCAGTTTTTTTTTTAATCATGTTTCTGGGATTTTAATTTTTTTTATTGTATTTTGATAACAATTATTTGGTTGAATTATTATTTATAGTAATATTTTTATATTAAATATAGTAATTAATAGTTGATTTGATGATTTTGCAGCCTACCAAAAATCAATTTTATTTTATTTTTTTTGTTGGGGTTTGTACTTTGAAATCAAAATTTACTCAAAAACAAAGATCTGTTTATTGGAGGGAACTTTTGGTATAAATTAGTGGAGTAATTAAGGTTTTGTTATGCCAAACAACCTTTTCATTGTTTTAAATGGATAAATTTAGTTATTCTTTTTGTTTTAAAACAAAGGATATTATTTTTTGAATTTTGAAAAAAAACAAAGATAAGGTAGTTCTTCTAACCAAATATGAAATATCTTAGATTTTTTTTAAGTAAAAAAAAAATTCTTATTTTAATTTGAATACTTTATTTGGTAAATATTGTGCATAAAATTCAATTCATTATTAAATAATGGTGTATAATGAATATAAACATTCATTTTAACCAATAAAAAATCTTATTATATACAATATAAATTATAAATAAAAATATATAATTGTTTATTTATTTAAATGATAATATATATTTTATTACAAAGACATTTATTTCTTATCACTTTAAGTGAAATAGCTCTTACATTTTTTTTCTTATTATTATCCTTTACTATTTTAGATATATATATATATATATATATATTTAAATCATAACTTTGTTCTTTATCTAATTATGATATTAGAAAATTTGAACCAAATCCATCAATTTTCCCAAATTGTTAAAAGAATCAAAAACCTTCAACATGCACATAATCTCTAATTAAGAAATTCTTACAATCCATTTTCCATAAAAAAGGATTACAATTCCCTAAAAGTACAAAACCAACAATTGAAGTATTTCATTTAAAAAATTTTTGGTAGTTGTGATAAGACAAGTACAAGTTATCCATCCTAATCTCTATAAATTATAATTTTGAATGTAATAGGAGAACATTTACATTAGGGAATATGTTTAATAAACACAATTTGTCACACTTATACTATTTGTTTTTAGAATTTCAATAAATTTAATAATTTTTATTGAGTTTATATTTACACGACTAACCAAAAAACTACAAGATAAGATGTTTTGTCAAATTTTAACATTTTGCTTTAATATTTTTTAAGAGGATTTAGGGTTTTTTTTTTAAATAATTTCTATACAAAGAGTCGTGTTTTCAATGTGTAATTAGAAAATGTCTAGTGTTGAACTCATTTCTTTAGCAATTTCATAAGACAAATGCAAGGATGTTGTATCTAGTAATTTAGAAACTACATGTTTGACTATAAAATTGTCTCTTTTTTTCATTTAGATATTTTTATTTTACTATTTTTGGGCACAATGGGGCACCATTTATATATAAATTTCAAATGGAGCTGCCTTCACTATCAAAATCCAAATGCAAACTTGGTTGTCATTTAGTATTGTTAGCAAGAGTTTGGGAATTAGTATTGAAAGCATAAATTGAACTACTAGAACCAATTATTAGCAAATAAATGTGTAGCCACCCAAAAGAAGATCCCATTGCTATATTTTTGCTTTTAAGTATTAGTGAAGGAAAGAAAAACTTATAGCTTTCCCTTTTGATATTTAGTTCTACAATCCATGTTAATTTTTTCCCAAAGAAGTACAAATAATGTTAGATATTCATTTTATCTTTTACATCTGTATATATATACGTCACACACACACACACACATATATATACACAATAAATTTTTTCATAAGATTTGTAATATAGATCCAAAATGTAAACTATCACAAATTTTCACAAAATCCAACCACAATCTCTATTCAGCACAAACATTTGTCAAACTTCATTTATTGAAAACATTGAACAAAAATCTGTACTACCACTAGGCTTGGCTTGGCTAATATTGACAAGATCTTGTGAACCTAATTATGTTCAATGCCAATTATTATTCAAAAGATCATTAAGTTCCCCAACTTCATTGGAGCACCTATGCTAACAGAACGCATTCAAGACCCTTTTTCTAGATTTACTTAACCGATACTTATAAACACTAATTATTAATTATCAATTATTTAATTACTATCTAAAATTTCTTTTGTACTTAGGATAATAATTTTTATTGAATTTAAAAAAATAATCCATTAATTATATAATTTTTTTTCTTTAATAACACTATTAGCATTCCCCCTTCCACGATATCTAACAACAAACTTCAATTATTGCCAACATTAATCAAAAGAACAATAAAACCAACCATCGAGATTAAAAAAGAAAATACAAATTGATATTGAAATCTTGCATTCATGTCAATAACGAACTAGAAAGGGAGAAAAAGGATAATAACTCTTCTATTAAGCAAGTAGAAGATAATGATTGATGATTCGTTATATTCACATTAAATTAAAACCCTAAAACTATCCTACTAGCTAAAACCACTGTCAACAAGCTACAATTCCAAAACGGACATTAAAAACTTGTTCTTCTTCAAACTCTAAACTCCAAAAGAAAAAAAAAAAAAAAAGAAGCCAAGTGAAACAACAATCAAAAGCTAATATCTGAGGCAGTTTAATGTAAAAATCACATCAACACAGTGAGAAAGTGATGGCTTTTTCTCAGAATTTAAGAATCTAAAACTGATTTAATCTAATCTTAATCTTCATCACCTCCAGAAGCCTTTGAGGAAGTTCCGGCTTTCTTGGGGAGAAGGAGGTTGTGGATATTGGGCATCACGCCACCGTTGGCGATTGTAACATCTCCAAGCAGCTTGCTAAGCTCCTCGTCGTTCCTTACGGCTAGCTGAATGTGGCGTGGAACAATTCGGGTTTTCTTGTTATCTCTGGCCGCATTTCCGGCAAGCTCAAGAACCTGAAATAAACACACAATTTTCACTAAGATTACCGTTACATATATGTTTAATGTAGATACACAGAAACCCTAATTTCCCCTAATGTTAGAGATTAAGATATTAAAATAGTTCTCAAAAAGCAGAACTTTGAGAAATAGTAGCAAACATTTTTGGGGGAAAATAAACCCTAATTTTCCAGTCCCAAGAACATTGGAAAGCTGCTAAAATTTACAAAAATAAACACAGATCCGACAAAATGAAACCCCAATTTCATGAAAATAGAATTGAAAACCTTAATTTAGAACCCAGATCCAGATTAGGAAAAAAAAAGGGAAAATTACATAAACTTTAAAAATCCCAAATTTCAAATTAACAAAGTGGATTTCAAAAGAGAAATACTGAAAGTTTCTCATGATATGAAAATTTAAACCAAAGAAAAAACGTAATTTTTCAAAATTAAAGGAAAAAAATTCGAAACCCTATATTAGGTTAAAACGAAATAAACACTTTGTTTAACAAAATATACCGATTATCCCGAAGAATTTTAAAACAAAGCAATTACAAAAGAAAGTTATCGCACCTCAGCGGCAAGATATTCAAGAACGGCGGCGAGGTAAACCGGAGCTCCAGCTCCGACTCGTTCAGCATATTTCCCAGCCTTAAGAAACCGAGCTATACGACCCACCGGAAACTGAAGCCCAGCCTTGCTACTCCTCGATGTCGCCTTCTTTGACGCTCCGGATCCGAGAGTTTTGCCCCGACCCGCCATTTAGACCCGCAACGTATCAACAAAAAAACCGAGAATAACAAAAATCTGAGCGTGAGGAAGGAGAAAGAGATATAAGTGGAAGGATGCCCGATTGTATTGGGTATATATAGCGGAGAGCGTAAAGGAATTAGCCAATAGGAAGAGAGGACACGGATTGAGATATATACCGTCGGATGGTGACGAAATGGACGGTTAGATTTGAACCAAACACCGCTTCGGCTTCTCTGATTTCCGGTTTTTGACCTTTTGATTAGTTAAATTTTATGGAGGGAAATTCCGTTTTTGTTTAGGGATTCTATGGGTTCTTTTATTATGAGATTTTAATATTTAAAAAACCGTTAGTATATAATTTTATATATCGGTAATCAGTTATGCGATATCACGTATTAAAATGCATGATTATTAATAATTATTTTTAAAAATTTTAAAGTATTTTATTTATTCATTATTAAAGTATTGTCGTATTATTTGTTATCAGTATATAACTTTATATGGTAATAATATATCATATATAAACTCATATATATAGAGAGAGATATTTTGAAATTTTTTAATTTGTTTATCAAAGTTTGGGTTTATTCGAACTCCAATGGATATGAAAATTTTTTTTATTATTAAAAATAATATTAAAAATTATTTTTATATTAATATTTTAATTAAATTTAAATAAAAATAATTTTTATTATTTAAATAATTACTGAACTTAAATTGAACAGAATAAAATTAAAAAAAAAATTCAAACCATTAACAAGTCTATACAAAAAGAGTTCCTTTTTAATATGATGTATGGTTAAATTTTTTTAATTATGATAATTTCAGATGGGTTAAAAAATTCTGCTCGAACCCAATCATGAATTTGGGTTACTCCTCTTTTAGTCCAAAGACCAGATGGCTCTTCAGACAACCATTTATTATTCTTGGCCCAATCTAGCAAGCTAGTATAGTGACTTGTTGCTTTTGTCACGGCCCGATCCAAGGGCCGAACCCGGCGTTTCTAAGTGAGTGACTCTTCACCCATGGCATATTCAAATCGCATTACAATATTTTATAAATTATAATTATATTTAAAATATTTTATATTTATATATAAATTTTGATATATTAATAATTTATATTATATAAATTTTAATATATTTATATATTTATATCGTGTTTATATTAATTTTGATATATATGAATAAATTTAGCGGACTTCAAGCTCAAGGTATTTAAATATTATCTTAAGGTAATAGGTAAGGAGTATAGTATTA
>JBBYHM010000020.1:9644520-9656458 GCA_038381775.1 Adansonia rubrostipa | reverse complement strand
TATTATTATTATTATTATTATTATTATTATTATTATTATTACATCGTGCATTGGGTTTAAATCAAACATGAATATTGTATATATTTTTTGACCAATCAAATATTAATCAAACATGAATTGAATAAAATATTTGCTATATATATACTACCAAGAAACTTTGGTCTTCGCACGTCTCTTATGGATATTTTATGCTTAATTTAGTCAGAAATATGAATATATAAATTCTCTTTTCTTTAAACGGAATAAATATATAAATTCCTAAGCTTGATGGCTAGAGTGTGATGAATCATAATATTATCTGACAAGAAATCCTTGGAAAAATGTAGGTCGGTAGGTTGCTTTGCCTTTGAACATGAAAAATTAAGCAATCTTTTCGGGGGAAAGAAAGAGTTACGTGAGAGAAAATTTGTCTTCGCCATGGGTAAATTTTTCAAAATTTTTATAATGGTTTTGAATAGAATAGATCGTTTATATATTTATATCATATTTGTATAACTTTTTATATTATATTTATGTTTAAAATTTTATATTTTTACATAAATTTTGATACGTTTATAATTTTTGTTATATAAATTTAGTCACATTTTGATATTTATTTTGTTATCTTTTCACGTTATATTCTGTTTCATTTTAATTATTGTTTTCATACTGTATTTATCTTGTATAATTATATTATGTTCAAAATGATAAAATCTAATTTTAAAGTTCGAAATGGTTATTTTAAATTAGTGATAGAGAGAAAAAAAAGCAAATACCAGAGGTAATCAATTGACTCCACTTTGATTTTAAATATTTTATCTTTATATATATATATATAAAATAGTACTTCAAATTTTGATTTATTTTAATTGATTCATGTAATTATTTTTAAAATATAATATTTATAAAATTTGAGATTTAAATCTTAATACTTATAATTACTTCTCTTATTCATGTACTATGACTTTTTTACGCAAAAAAAGGGTATTTCATTTTATAGTTTTTAAATTGATGCCATTAAAAAAATCCCAAATTCCCGAAGACATTGGGCCACATAAGAAAAAAATTATTTATTTTATAATGTTAATAATTAATACTTTTTTATAAAAAAAAAAAAAAAAGGAGAAAAGGCTATATTCAGATTAGTTTTGGTATGAACATGGCTATACGTAGCGAATATATTTGACTGCAAAATACCATTAAAAAAAGTAATATGTAACATACACTTAATTAAATACAATGTAAATAAATAGATTTCTTCTATACGTAAATACAATTAAAAAACACCATTAAAATGATTAATTGTGTCTCCAATAGACCAATTCATGGGTTACACTTTGGAAATTTTTTTATCAATTCGAATAAATCCAAACTGACATTTAATAATAAAAAAATTATTTAAATTTAATTATAAAATATATAAATATTAATATAAAATAATTTTTAAATTTTTTTATTAATTATGAATAGTAAATATAGATAATATGAACGGATCGAATTGAAAACAAGCATGAATAAAGAATTCAAAATTTTTTTTACTCTGATCCAACTCGGCATGTGAAAATCTCCGATCCCTAGAGAATGTATAAATTATTAGAATTTATTAATAAGTAAATATTCAACCAGCAGCCGGCTATAATATTTTATAATTCATCCCTAAGATAAAATTATTTTTATTTCAAAATGATTCCATGGCTGCTAATTTGGATAGTCCTACAGGAATTAATATACTATTATTGTTATTTATTTTTGAAATAATCAAATCAAATCATTGTTCTTAAGGCAACAAGGAATAGGCATTGTTACTTCTTAATTTTTTCCTTTCATTTTATAAAGAGAGATTAGATTTCAATTATTCGAACTCGACATTATATTGTAAAATTAACAATCATTTATGATTTTGAAACATTTTTAAAAGATAATGAGTGTAAAAATTGAAATAAAATATTGCATAAAAGACGTTGATGTGTAAGTCTAATTTATTCAAAAATATACATATACTCTTCTTATTAAGTAAAATACTCAAAGTTTTTAATATTTTTATCAATAAATATTAGTATTTTAAATGCTATAGAGTCGTATTAGACTTTTTCTTTTCCTTTAATTTTAAATACTATAAGGCCTTGAAAACTTTCCACGGTTGTTTCCTAAGAAATTTCAACAATTACTACATTAAAGGCTGCCAGTGGATTCAAGACTTAAATGCTGTCAGAGTAAGTCAAAAGCAAAAAAAATATAGTAAATATAACTACACCTATAAATAGGTTGGATTAGATTGAATTAAAATTAAGTTAAAATTTAAATTAATTCAATTTGAATAATAATTTAAAATATATTAAAATATTTAAAAAATATTATTATATTAATATTTATATATTAAATAATTAAATTTAAGTAAAAAAATATTATTTTAATCAATAAATAATGATTTAAGTTGGCATGTTTAGATTGGATTTTTTTTTTAACTTACCGAGCTGAATGAGCTATCCAAATTTTAATAAATCTAATATCTTCCATGGCCTCAAACTTTGGACATATATATTTTTAAATTTTAAAAAGTTAATTTTTTTTAATCTTTAATTGCAAATTTATTTATCATTTCATTAGTTTTTTCGATTAAATTTACTATTAAGTGCTGATGTGTGTTATAAAAACAATTTATTTGAAGACAATTTAATTCAGACCATGGAGGCTATTTTAAAATTGTTTTAGATAAATTTGAACTTGTAAGTCTACTTTAAAGAAATATTTTAAGCATTTCATTTTTGTTTTGACTGATATTTTTACATTAAATTTATAATTCTTTTTTCTTTGTTATCCCTCCACCAGCCAAGTAGAGGACCTCAATGATATGTGCTCAAAACTTCACGTAACACCGGAATTTTACGTTGAAAAAATGTTGATGATTCATTATAATATACATACGTAAAAATTTAAACTCGTGAAGATTTTTTATGAGATAAAATTATAAAAATTTTGGATTACAGTGAACAATTTCTTATGTATTGGGTGTAGATCTACGAAGTGGGAGGCTGCTAAATAATGTTTACTAAGAAAAAAGTTGTCGTCTTGTACGGCAATTCTGAATACTATATAATAATATTTTGCAGACATCAACTTGGAAGGATAGAAACAAACAAAAAAAGAATCAAAAGACTTTGATCCTTCAGAATGGTGCCCACGTGATGACAGCAGGGTTTTATTGTTAGTTTTTCTTTAAATTTAAATCGTCTTTTTTTGACTTAAAAATGGCAATCTTTTTATCTATAAATATATGCAGCAATTGCACTCTTTAGCATCACTGCAACAAGCAAATCTGTGCAAGTTTTGAGAGTAGCAAAAAGTCAGCAAATTAAACCTCTGAATATTTGCTTCCAACACTACCAAAAATCAAAACAGAAAAAATGGCTTCACAAGTTTCTCAATTTCCTGCTTCAACCCTTCCTGCCACTTCCTCCAACAAGGAACCAAATCGTCCCAAGGCTGATTTTCAGCCTAGCACTTGGGGAGATGTCTTCCTCAATTGTCCTGATAAGGTATAATATATATATATATATATATATATATATATTAAGCTCTATTCTTAACCAGATGTGAAAATTTTGAGGCTTAAAATATGGCGATGAAACTTATTTTTGTTTAGGTTTTATTTTTATTTTCGCAGTGTTTCTTTTCTTTAGATAGGTTTTTCTGGTTGTGTTTGCTTCTATTATTTTTTTTTTTTATGTGTTGTGAAGGAATTTCTAAGATCAAAAGAGACAACGTTTGTTTTCTTAGTTTTGGTTTTTAAAAACCTGAAATTTTCTTTTCCAAGAAAGAAAAAGAAAAGATGAATTTTGAGATGCAAGTCCCATTTTGCATGAATTATTGATATTATTTATGGCTAAAACTTTATAATAAAACAATATTTCAAAAAACTAAAAGAAAATCCCACATGAACATATTGATATAATGTTATAACATGTTATTTTTTTAATTATTTAGTCATTTAATATGAAGAAACTTTAATCCTTGAGTAGGATATTGATACTGCAACTAAACTACGACATGAAGAATTGAAAGAAGAAGTGAGGAAGATGATTGTGGCACCCCTGGATAATTCAATCCAAAAGTTACCCTTCATTGATGCAGTCCAAAGGCTGGGTGTCAGATACCATTTTGAGAAAGAGATCGAAGATGAATTGGAGAAAATATACCATGACACCAAAGATGTTGAGAATTATGATCTCTACATTACATCTCTTCGATTTCGATTGCTTAGAGAGCATGGCTTTCATGTTTCATGTGGTACGTAATTAAATCTTACATTTTAGTAACTCTTAATACATTTAATATACAATATTATCATATCAACGTCAAGTTTTTAAATTTATAAAAAATAGAAAGGATTGACACATAGTAATCTTCTAAATCATCTATAGAATAGTAATCCATGCCTATATCTGCCATTGAATGTTTGGTAATGATAAATTTGGGTTATTTGAGCAGCGGTATTTAACAAGTTCAAAGATGAAGAAGTAAATTTCAAGTCTTCGGTGACCAATGATGTGCAAGGATTGTTGGAACTTTGCGAAGCTTCCTATTTGCGAGTGCACGGGGAAGATATACTAGATGAGGCAACTTCTTTCTCCACCAACCACCTAACTCTTGCAGCAGCAACTTTAGACTATCCTTTGTCAGAACAGGTTGGTCATGCTTTAAAGCAATCAATCCGGAGAGGCTTGCCAAGAGTCGAGGCTAGGCATTACATTTCCTTATACCAAGATATCGAATCCCATAATAAGACATTGTTGGAGTTTGCAAAGATAGATTTTAACTTATTACAACTTCTGCACAAGAAAGAGCTAAGTGAGATCTGTAGGTTAGTATTTGAAATCTTTTTCAGCTACTTTAGTTCTCTCACAATTTTTTTTTTAATATTTGAGATTATCAGAGACTAACCTTAAATCATATCAAAATTAAGAATCCCGAAGATTAGATTGTACTAACGGTGGTATTTACATGATGTTTTTATTAGGTGGTGGAAGGATTTAGATTTTACAGGAAAGCTACCATATGCAAGAGATAGAGTGGTTGAAGGTTATTTTTGGATTACGGGAGTGTACTTTGAGCCTCAATACTCACTTGGCAGAAAATTTTTGACAAAAGTAATAGCTATGGCATCTATTGTAGATGATACATATGATTCATATGCAACATATGATGAGCTCATTCCTTATACAGTTGCAATTGAGAGGTTAAAATTTATCTAATTGTAAACTAACATTCATTTAGAACTTTCAATTTTGAAGTATATAACATATATATATATATATACTTACATATATGATCAATGATTAAATATTGAATGTATAACCTTGAAATTGGATATTAGGTGGGATATCAAATGCATAGATCAACTCCCAGAATACATGAAAATAAGCTATAAGGCACTGTTAGATGTCTATGAAGAAATGGAACAACTACTGGCTGTGCAAGGGAGACAATACCGTGTCGAATACGCAAAAAGGGCGGTATGTAGATCTACAGTTAACTCGAATAATTATTAAAAAATCAAAACCTAATTTGATTTGATTATAAACATACAGAAGTGAGATATATGTTAGTAATAATTGTTTGGATTTTGATGCCTCTCAGATGATACGACTTGCTCAAGCTTATCTTATAGAGGCCAAATGGACCCTTCAAAACTACAAACCAACATTCGAGGAGTTTAAGGCCAATGCACTGCCAACCTGTGGTTATGCCATGCTCGCTATTTCATCTTTCGTTGGCATGGGAGACATTGTAACCCCAGAGACCTTTAAATGGGCAGCTAATGATCCTAAGATCATCAAAGCTTCCACAATAATTTGCAGGTTCATGGATGACGTTGCTGAACATAAGGTATCACATATACTATACAATCAAAAGAAATAGAAATCTAATTTGATAATTAAATGTATTCATACAATTTTTAATAACAAAATCAAACAATCATTTTATTTGCCTGATTTGAAACTAATAAAATGTTTGATCCAATGTAAAAAATTTAGTCTCAAATAGAAGAGATATATAAAAAACTAGTTTCACTTCAGGGTTATCTAGCATGGAACGGCCGTCACTATAGATCAAGATGAATTACTGACGGACATATGAGCACTAGTAAAGAAATATTCATAGTTTCTATCAGCAAAGGTATTTTGGATCATACTGACGGATTGATGCCGTTATTGAATGACAAATTTCTATTTTTTTATGGCTGCAGTTCAAACACAGGAGGGAAGACGATTGTTCGGCCATCGAGTTATACATGGAAGAATTCGGTGTAACAGCACAAGAGGCATACGATGAATTCAACAAGCAAGTCGAGAGTTCCTGGAAGGAAGTAAATGAAGAGTTTCTGAAACCAACAGAAATGCCAACAGAGGTTCTGAATCGTAGTCTAAACCTTGCGAGGGTGATGGATGTGCTTTACAGAGAAGGCGATGGCTATACATACGTCGGGAAAGCTGCCAAGGGTGGGATCACTTCTTTGCTCATTGATCCAGTCCCATTTTGAAAAATTATTACCTCTTGAAGCTGCTGGTTCTTGAGGAATAAGTAAAAATTATGATAATGTTTTAAGAGTAATCGTTTTTTATATGAAAAAGAAAGTACCAAATACACAGTCTTTGTAATCTGCTTTGTTTTAATCTTTCTAGCAATGACCAAATTACAAATTGAGATAGAATTGGTGCAGTTTACATTTCAAAATTGAACGAGTTAATTTAATTTTGTTTTTTGGCTGCTGCATGCTTCATTGTTCACCAGCTTTCTTCGTTGAATGGTTAAAAGTTTTGTGTCAAAGACTCCAAAGAGTAGGATTGCATACCTTTGCTTTCATCTTGAACAAATTTGGGTCGAAATTCTTAGCTCTATTTCGGAAGTTCATCCCCATATCTGACTTATTTGTCCTCTTGACGTTTGAAATGGACTTTTTCTGCATTTAAACTGTCTCAAATAGATTGGGTAGTTCATGTTATATTCTATGTTTTTTAATGTTAGTTGTGTAAATATAAAAATACAATATAAATTATTAAGTGTATTAAAATTTTAAACACAAATATAATGCATGTATTTAATGTCATATCTAGACTGGTCCAATCATAGATTGGGTGAATTGGGCCCTACTCTAAGATTTTACAAATTTGGCATGGCCCAGCAGACTCGATTCAAATTATTATTTAATGATAAAAATTTTTTGTTTAAATTTAATTATAAAAATATATAAGTATTATTGTAAAAATGATTCTTACTAATTATAAAAAATGACTTTTAATCTTTTAATTTTTTTTTAAATAGTGAAATGCATTGCAAGATCGATTTGAGTCTTGATAAGAAAAGAAAAATAATTTCTCGATCTTAACTAACCTGATCCATGAACCCCTCTAATCATGTTATGTTTATTATATTTTTTTGTTATCTATTAAACATATAACGTTATTTTTATATTTTTAAATCATGTTAAAAATTACCAAATCTGGTCTCTATATTTGGTGGTTTTTTTTACTCTTCTTAGTTCTTAGTAGTAGCCAAGAAAAATTTTGCTCACCCCCAAGGAAGAAGGATTAACTCCACTCTTCCATATTTAATTATTACTAGATTTTTTTTATTTAATGTATTATTTTTATTAAATTAAAAATAATTTATTAATTATATTTTTAAAATATTATTTTAATCAGTACGATTACATTTTAATTAATATTTTTAATCATGTAATAATTCAACACCTAATGTATTAAAAAAAAATGAATGCAGTGTTCAAATCGCTTGATGGAAAAACGAAAGCCATTAGAAATTAACAAGAAACGAAGTTGCGGCTCCGCTTTGACGTAGAGCCCAATAATTTTGTTAATTTATTTAAATATAGTAGTATTCATTTTCAACATTTCGTTCCTTGGTTAAGATATTATGTAGTCTTTTACGAAGAAATTGAATATAATTTGATTATGATATATAAAAAATAATTAAAATATAATATGATATAAAAATAATATAATACGAATATATTAATATATATACCTAACACATATTCATGATACATAAAAATATATAAATATGATATGAATATAAAAATTGATAGATATATTAATAGTGCCAATTTCGATCTTCTTTTCTTTGAATTAAAGGTCAACATTTGAACAAAACAATTATTAGAATTATGTAATTTTAGTGTTGCTCGATATTTAGTTGTTTGATTGAAAATAAAACGATTGAATCTTTATAACTTTGAACTAATTAATTAACTCATCAAAGACTAGGAAAAGATGATTTTGGAAATTTTCTTCTATCATATTGGTAAAGTAACGTTTTCAAGATATTTTTATTAATTAATACAATTTATACTCTTTATTAGTATTACTGTTATATGCCTGTTAAACATGTTAAATGTCTTGATAGGCCATTACATATTGATGATGTAAAGCATTACCATTGTTGATGACTATATTATGATAAAGTGTTGTTAGTTTCGGGGCTTGAGACTTGAGACTTGTTCTTGCAAATTTATATTTTGAGAAAAGAGGTTTTGGCACGAGAAGAGTGATTGTTACTCATCCAAACTAGAAATAAATCATTGGCAGTTAGATGTAGGATAGTTTCTTTTTTAATATTAGTCTTTCATTAAGGTTGTGGGTGGTGTACTTATTCGCAGAAGGAGATACGGATTTTCACGGATGGCACTATTTGTTAATATCTTTTTGAGGTAAAGAAAATCAATATGAAAAAAGATACAATGATGTTTTAGAAAGCAGACGAGGAATAAATAGTTAAAGAAATATCAAATTTTGAATTTCAAGATGAATACCGATACTGAAATCAATAAATATTAAATAAAAAATAAAAAATATACGAAGCAAGTTAGATCTTAAAGTTTCTATGTCCTTAACAGGTTATAACCCATAACATTTTCCCATCTTCTTCCGGCATGATTTCTTTTTCCAAAAAGAAATCGAGAGTCAAGACATGTGATTATTGTTGTCAATTTTAAGGTCATTAGACAACAACACAAACACTAATATAATTATTTCTCTCAATTATTTTTGTATATCTTCGTATTTATCGGATCATTACTGAATTTATGATATTTTATTAGTAAACTTTGACTAATATTTATACAACTTAATTGTGTAGAAATACGTATACATCCATATATGCATAAAATAAATATCTAAATATACTACAAATATATATTAATTTAAATGTTCTATAAGCACGTTTTAATGGTGGTCAGACATTAATCTAAAATAATTAACAATCATGTGATCTATCAATAAAATATTATATTTTTATAACTTAAAATATCAAAAAAATTAATATATTTATTTAATAATTAAGTAAAGACTTGATAATTGTATAAAATCATTATTGAAACATTTCGGAATTAACTATATAAAATAGTAGCATGTTAATCTCATGGACTTAATTCAAAGCTGGCTTTTAGCTATAAGGTTAGGTTTGGTGTCCCAATTTAAAAAATAAAAATAAAAATCACAAGTCATATCAATATTTGGCCACTAGTAGTATGGAACTGACCATCAGGACTTCAAATGACGTACCAAATAGAGGAAGAAGAAAAAAGAACACATTACTTATTAAAGGGCCCCTTGAATAGGCAAACTTTTCTTCATTTATGTTATTTTAAGTTTGTATTCTTTTGACTCAAAACGATAATTGAACATATAAAAATGTTAAACATTTCGGTGAGATTAGAGCTGTGCATGGTATGATCAAATCACAGCTTGAAAATATTTAAAAATTTATATTAAATTTTAATTTGGATCAAGTTGGGTTTGATTTAAAAGTTTAAATTATTATTTATAAATTAATAATATATTAAATATTATATTTTTATTATAAAATTTAAATAAAAATATTTTTTATTATTAAATAGTAACTCAAGTGGAGTTAAATTAGAAAAGGCTTGGCTAGTGCGAGATGGTCATAGGCTTTTGAACATGTCTAGTTGGGATTTTTTTCTATTATATTTTTAATTTAATATAAATAATATAGTAAATATAAAAAATTTTTAATCGATATTTATAAACATTGATTAGTCGAATCCTTAAATCTATATCTCTAAGCTCTAATTTGTGTTTACCCCAGAATACATTATTTTTCTTGAATTGAGTAAAAATTATATATTAAATTAATTTTTTTAAATGTTGATTAAATAATTTCTAGCTTGTGTCTATAAATATCCGTTTAAATAGATTTTTTTTCTTTTAATGAGAGGAGGATAAATTCTTTTATATATTTGATCGTTGCAAAAATTAAATCTTGATTATTGAAACTAATAGTCCATTTCTTTACCAACAAATTAACAAGTGCTAGCTTGGATGGAGAATTTAAATTTAACCTTTTTTTTTTAAAAAATAAAAGATATATATTTACAATAGACTTAGATTTTTACCGACTCTACTTTACGTTATTGAATATAAACAAATGTGGGTTTCAAAGATAAAGTAAAATTCAACATATAAATGTCATTTTCAATTAAACGTAATAATTAAAAAAAGTTTCATTTATAATAAATGTATTTTTCTTTTATAATCAGAAATAAAATCAATTTCATGCAACAATTCCATTTAAAAGTATGTATGAGTATTATAAGTAAGTACTCTTTCGCGGACTTCTTAAGCTGTTATTATTATTATTATTATTATTATTATTATTATATAAGCGTGCATTGAATTTAACTCAAAGATGAATATTGTATATATATTTTGACCAATCAAAGATTAATCAAACATGAAAGTTAATAAAATATTTGCTTTATATATACTACCAAGAAACTTCGGTCTTTGCACGTCTCCTGTAGATATTTCATACTTAATTTAGTAAGAAATATGAATATATAAATTCTTTTTTCTTGAAAGGAATAAATATATAATTCCTAAGCTTGACGGCTAGAGTGTGATGAATCTCAACAATATCTGACAAGAAATCCTTGGAAAAATATTGGTTAATAGGTTGCTTTGCATTTGCACATGGAAAATTGAGCAATCTTTGATGGAAAAAAAAGTTACATGATTGAAAACTTGTTTTGTGCCATGGGTAAAATTTTCAAAATTTTTATGATGATTTTGAAGAGAATCGGGTGTTTATGTATTTGTATCATATTTGTATTACTGTTTATATTATAATTATATTTAAAATTTTATATTTTTATATAAATTTTAACATATTCTTAATTTGTTTTATATAAATTTTATTAGGTTTTTTTTTTAGTTTTTTCATTATAGTTATTTTTTATATTATATTTTTGTTGAATAATTACGTCATGTCTAAAATGCTAAAATCTAATTTTAGAGTACAAAATGGTAATTTTAAATTAATCATGGAGAGAAAATAGCAAATAATGGAGGTGATCAATTGACTCCACTCAGATTTTAAAAATTTTATCTTTATATATATATATATAATAGTACATTGAATTTTAATTTATTTTAGTTGATTCGTATAATTTATCTTCAAAAATAATATTTAATAAATACTTAGAAATCCGTTACATATTCTACTTTTCTTTACGCTAGAAAAAACAGTATTTCTTTTTATAGTTTTTAATTTTTTTAAAAGGAAAAGGCTATATTCAGATTAGTATCGGTAAGAATATGGCCATAAATAACAAATGTTTTTAATACAAAATACCATTAAAAAAGTAATATGTGACACATATTTAATTAATTACAGTATAAATAAACAAACAAATAAATAAATAAATCTCTTCTATCCATAAATACCATTAAGAAAAACACGATTAAAATAATTACTTGTGTCCCTAGAGAATGCTACAAGTATTAGAATTTATTAGAATATAAAAATACAATTAACAGCTGGCTATAATTTTTTATGATTCATCCCTATGATAAAATTATTTTTATTTCCAAATGATTCTATGCCTGCTAATGTAGTAAAATGGTTTCATGATTGTTATCTG
>JBBYHM010000020.1:9603786-9619110 GCA_038381775.1 Adansonia rubrostipa | reverse complement strand
GAAGAAGACTGACCTTAATGACTTTTCAAGGATAACACTGTTGACATCTTGATTCCAGCACATACATGCACAAAATGGCTCGTGAATATTGAATATAAATATATGTTGAATATAAATATATATAATTTTTTAATATTTTATATATTTAAAAAATTTAAAAAATTATATTTTTATATTTATATTTAAATATATATTAAAAATAATAATATTAGAGATAAATATTTTTAAAAAATAAAGTTTAATAGTTATAACTAATAAGCTTTGTTAAAAAATATTTAATTTACTTAAACAGGTCATGTGTCAAAAATATGACATATTAAAATTTTTTTAAAAAATCATATCATTTAGTTAAATATATATTTTCTTACATAAATATATATGTCATATTTGATGACGCATAACTTGTTTAGATAAATTAAATAGTTTTAATTTAAAAAAATAAAAATTTATCATAGAACATTATTGTGATATTTGGATTCTTATTTTTCTAAACTATTTATGTTGCTATATCTAATATATATTTAAATATAAATATAAAGACACGATCCTTCAAAAATATATTAAAAAAAATTAAAAATATTTAATCTAACACTCACCCGAATTTTGATAGCATTCGAACATTACTAATAGTAGAAAAGAAAAACTAGTAACAAAGGAGAATAAAAGAAAAATAAAATTCATTTGATGGAGATTCATTCAAAATATTAACCCAAGAAATTATTGTTAAACACTTTATTTTGTTATCATCATCATTTATTCAGCTGAACTTTCTCTGATATAAAAGGCAAATCTCAAATTGCTAAATTAATCAAAATATCAAATTTAAGTTCAGTCACCAATTTCTTCTTGGATTTTGCACGTGAGTGGAATAAGTAACTAATTAAACAAGTTTTTAAAGGTTTTCATCTAGGATTTATAACTGAGATTGTCAGTTTATTTTGAGTGATCTCTGGCTTGCTTTTACTTGAATCCGAGATCATGTCTGCCATACTTCTGACATTTGAGAAAGCTGGTTGCCCCGGAGAAGGTAAGGTCGTATGCTCATTGCTCAGCATCAAGACAACATCGGACATGGTTGGTCTGTCGGTTGCTAGTTCTTGAACACAAAGAAGTGCGATATTAAGGTATCTGATTGCTGCATTGACTGAATAATTGCCTTCCATTGCTGCATTCATCAACTCCAGAGGCCTACCGCTTGTCCAAAGATCCCATGCCTGAAAGGTAAAATAACAATCAGTTACCACGGAATCGCCACCGAAGACAAAATTATTCCCAGCGATTCGAAAATCTAACAGTTTTGCCCATAAAAGTTTCTTTTTGTAAGATAAAACTGTGAGACTTTCGAGTCAAAACAGACAATATTCCATAAGTTGAGTATGGATTTTGATATCACAATATTCCATAAGTTGAGTATGGATTTTGATATCTGTGACTAAATTTATGACACTTACATATCCAAGAAGATTGAGGGAATTGCTCTGATAAAAACCAGTGTTCTTCTTGCCACTTAAAATCTCTAACAACAAAACTCCAAAGCTGAAGACATCCGATTTCACAGAGAAGACACCTTCTAAAGCATACTCGGGAGCCATGTAGCCACTGTATTAAATTTAATAAATAAATCAAATTATTTACATGATTTCATAAATAAATCAAACGCAACTGGCCTTATGGGTAGGGATTTAAATAGCAATTGCAATATGATATTTTCGGTCATTATTTTACGGTTTATTTTATTGTAATTTACATCTGCAATGACGATATGTGACTGTAATTTTATCTGTGCTGATTGTTTTGTATATGTTTATCATTATACATGCTAACTACTTACTAAGTCCCAACAATTCGATTAGTTGCTCGTGGTTCAGAGCCCCCAAAAATTCTTGCCATCCCAAAGTCCGAAATTTTCGGATTCATATCCTTATCCAACAAGATGTTGCTGGCCTTCAAATCCCTGTGAATAATTTGTAGCCTAGAATATTGATGGAGATAAAGAAGACCTTGAGCAATTCCTTCAATGATTCGAACTTGAATTCCCCAAGATAGTGTAAAATTATCTCTGGTACCTTCATGGATTTAACACAGACAAAAAGGAACAATTTTAAGTGAAAAACATTGAGAAATTTCATGTAATCTTTGTGCTGAAATGACAAAAAAAAAGAAAAAAAAAAGAAAAGAAGAAAGTTACCAAACAGGAAAAAATCTAAGCTCTTGTTGGGCAAATATTCATAGATAAGAATCTTTTCATCTCCTTCAATGCAGCAACCGAGAAGTTTCACGAGATTCTTGTGTTGGAGTTTGGCTATCAGCATTGCCTCGTTCTTTAACTCATCCCACCCTTGCCCAGATTTTCTTGACAGCCTTTTTACGGCCACTTCAGTCCCTTTCAATAATTTTCCCTGGAAAAGAAAAATCCTTTCAACTTTCCATTGACAATGTACACTTGCAAACCTTACATCATTTAAAATTTTGAAGTATTTTCCTTGGTTTCAGACGAGAGTGTTGGATACAAGTCTGTTCAAATTTTTTCTTAGACTTTCATGTATGTGGAGGATCTCCTAACGATCATATCTCTATATCTTTGTCAGGATATACGTCGGA
Source organism: Adansonia rubrostipa (assembly GCA_038381775.1). NCBI lineage: Eukaryota > Viridiplantae > Streptophyta > Magnoliopsida > Malvales > Malvaceae > Adansonia > Adansonia rubrostipa. The sequence continues at coordinate 9,616,509 of JBBYHM010000020.1, read as the reverse complement.
TACAGATATGTAAAGAAAAATGAAAAGTCAGAGCAATATGGTCTATGAATTTTACCTTGTATACAGGTCCAAAACCACCCTCTCCAAGTTTATTTGAGAACGAGAAGTGATTGGTGGCAGCAGCCACGCTAGAAAAGCTGAATAATGGAATTTCCACGTCGTTCTCACGTTCTCCATGTCGTCTTAGCTTAGATTGTCCATTTTTAGCAGACGCTGGGCTAACAGTAAGTTCAAATGATAGCAAGTCCTGCCCTGCTTGATGAAAGAGTTGAAGAACCATGAGTAAATACATAAGGATACTCAGATTCAAGCACACGAGAAAAACACGAATAAGAGGTGAATATATGACCAAATTAAAATTTATATAAAATAAATTGTTGACATGCCTGAAATTTATATATGCAAATACAATATGAATACACGAATTGTTAGTTCTACGTAGATCCTTACTCAAAATATCATTTGCATGTAAGTTTTGTCTATTGACCTCATAAAAATTCAAGCTAGCACTTTCAGATGATAGTTTTGTAGCATTGGCAAATTCAAATTTGACCAATTTAACACAAAAGCAATTCAAGATGACACTTTTGGTTGTTGAGACCACAAAATCATGATCAGTTTCTTGTATGTTGCTAGCCATGTTACTCATATTCAGAGACAAGTGTCGGATACTGGTATACTTAATTTTTTATTTAAAAGATCGTATTTCCATACCCATATCTGAATATAAGCCAAACATGAATGTAGGATATGGATATTTTAGAAATAAATGAAGAGTCAGAGCAAAATAGGTCGCTAGAGAGAAACTTTCACCTGTTCGTTTTTCCTTTCTCTTCTTCATTTGCCAAATGAACAAGCCGAAAGAAAGAATTGATATGGAAATGCTCACCGATGTAATAATCATTCGCCTCCTGAGAGTTCGTTTGCTTTCTGCATGTCCAAGAAACATACAAGTTTAATCAAATCATATCCATAAGAAAAGAAAAAAATAAAAGAAAAAATCATGGTTAAGAAGGAATCAAGCATATGAAAAGTTCATGTCAATGCAGAAAATTTTAAAAGAAATTTTTATTGTTAATCTTACTTCTAGTTTCCAAATCAGCAGCCGCTAGTTTGAGAAAAAAATCTGTTCCGGAATTGTCATCAGCTGAAAGTTGCTGCAAATTAATAAGTTCACCTATCCAGATTGAGCAGTTTTGATTGAAATACGAATATCCGGTGCAGGAGCAGTTATTCAAGCAGGCTGATCTGCATTCACCATTACTCATAACCTTTATGGTCAGCTCTTTCTGTGGCAATACTACATTAGATAGTTTACGAAAGTCATCCCCCGCACCCTCATTGCCACATTGCAGATCGTTTTTCCTCGAGCACCCTTCTTTATAATCTCCGTTCTTCCATAGTCCGGCTGAGCTCGGTTCAAATCCGGGTAGACAACTGCAGTTTGGTGTAGAAACGTTGCTACAGCTAGAATTGGCACCGCAATAAGCATATACGTCGCAGGCTTGTCGAGGTTGGGAGTTGAACACATTCCACTTATTTTCTGACCATACTAGTTGTCTTAACTGTCCCGATGAATCAATCACGAATCTACTAATTGTGTCTTTCCTATAGAGTTCGTAAGTGAGATAAGCCATGTCAGATTCGGAAAAAAAGCTGAAGTTGTACATGTTCATTCTTATTTCCGGAGGAAATTCAAATATGTTGGCTTCAACTCCCCATGCTCTAGACGATCTCCAGTATATTGCATCCCCATTCAAGATCAGGATCCGCTTGTCAGGTTCAGTGTCCAATTGCAAGGTGAAATTTCCAGGACTAGGGTCATTAGTGCCTTTCCATGAGAGATATGACCAAGTTTTCCTATTCTTTAGATCATATCCGAGTTTCATCCCGGGCAAGAAAGTATCGGAAGGGAAATCGAAGCTTTGCCATAAGATATCAGATTTTGAATCTCTCAAAACCAGATTTCCTGAATCCAACAATGTAGCAGTCACATTTGGATTAGATGATCCTACGTCTGAAACCAAGTAAATGATCTTTCCTTGCCTAATCGCCAGGTTGCCGTCAGGACTAATACAAAAAAAAGCAGAAGCAGTGATTGGATAATCTCGATTTGCTAACCAAACAACTGTTGGTTCCGAGATATTCTTGTACCAAATTGCCACATAATAATTCATGGAATTTGGAGGGTGAAAAAATCCTAATTCAAACATTTGACCAGCTGATACAATTGTTGCTGAACTATTCAGGTGTTGTCCCGGTGAGATTGTGTCCATTGCAGCACCAGGGTATTCCAAGATGTTGCATGAGAACATCAGCAGGATAAAAGGATAAACAAATCGGGTTTTTGAAATCATTTCGTTACCTATAAGTAGTCCGAATACAACAACGGCAACAACAGCAACGAAAGCTGGATCCGTGTTGGCAAAGTAATCTGATATGACTGTCTGTTTGGTCCAACTAAAACTTCAAGCTCAAACAATTAGCTTCCATGGTATCATCAGAGCCTGCTTTACCAAATAGTTCGGAGTTTGAATCATGTAAACTCCACAGCCATGTAAGTGAAGAACCTTCTACTTCAACCTGAATCAAAACTTATATGTTTATAACTTTTATATATACTGCTGTATATAAAAATGAATATGCAACTTCAATCTATACTGATATATGCACAATTAAGATCGTCCGAGAAGGAGATTAGGCCAAAAGTATGGGACATCTTTGACCGTATTATCAAAAATATATATTGAATGCTAAGAAACAAATTGTAAAAGACAAATACCTGGAGCAGAAGCCGATTTGTATCCGCCAAAGCTGCCAGATTGTATCAGTATTATAAGCCTGTTTTTCGTATAAATGTCCATGCAAGGAAGCATCTGCTGGTCAAATACGATTTTAAGGCCATGGGAGATTAGTTAGGTATTGAAATGAATGTTTTAAAAAAAGCCCTTTTAAAATTCTTATAACGCATGATGATTTGCTTGAACGTCTACAATTTTAGTCTAACAAGAAGAATGCTAAGACTTTTTCTATGAGATAATCTAAAGAATACTTTTATACAAACATTAAAAGTCCATGATGTTGACAAAATGAAATTGTGGCGGCTGGGTTCCATGACGTTTCCTCCACATCATTCTACGTATCAGGATTCGGTCGTCATCCCGCGTATGTTTACCTCGAAGGTATTGTCTTCTCTAAGTATCCACGGTCTCGCAAGGTTTTGTCACTTGAAGGTATCCTTGGTTGGCTCGAAGGAAGGATCTCTCACTTTAGAGTCCTTTAGCCAAATAATAGGTATCATGGTTGACATGACAAGTCTCTTAAAGGAGAGGTCGTTGATTTGAGCCAAGGGAGGCATACCTTCGGGACAAATACCTAGGATATAAACGTCCACGGGATAACGACCAAAAATCCCAGCATGTAGGGTGAGGCAGGGGAGATGTAACCTGGTCATCAGAGAAATTGCAGATAGTTGCATATTCTAAATTCATATCTACTTCGTTTCTTTCTTCCTTGTTTGTCCCAAAGTTTCTGTTGCGTTTACTTTGGCAGGTACTTAACGGCATATGACTTTAATCTCAATTCTCAGATAATGATTTTATTTTTTAGTTGACTTAGAAAATGAAGCGTTTGATTTTTTCTCGTCATGAATTTTTAATTACAGAATGAACTGTTTGCCGCCTAAAAAAAGAGGGTTTTGGACTGATAAATTCAACTAATGATGTGAAAGCACTAATCAAAAAGAACTAGGAACTTCTTAGCCATACTTTTATTCATTGATTCAAAGACCAAAATTAGCTGCTTGCAGCTTATAGAATCAGCTCGAAATAGTAAAGCTTAATTGGTTAAAGGCATGCTAACCTTAACTTTCACAAATCTATCAACTCTTCAAGTTACTGAACTGTGAATATATATATAAATATATATGGAAAGATGGTGTTAAGTGTCAGACACAGGTATTTTCAATTTTTTTCCAAGATTTTCATGTATTTGGGGAGTCCTTGGAGGATCATATCTTCGTACCGATATCCGAATATGCGTTGGATGGAGCAACATAGAACATAATTGAACAACTTTCAGCAATTTTTATCTCCCTCCCAACATTGTTATAGTAACCATATTTTCTGTAGGTAACTCTGAATTCCTTGATGCTATATTTTCTGTGAAGAAACCGGGCTCCCTTGGACGAGGCAAAATCGCTTCTTCTTTAGCTAACATGAAATTTACAGATGACATAGTTGGTCTATTTTCAGGAAAATTCTGAACGCATAATAACCCCACCTGTATGCATCTTAGAACTTGAGATTCAACAATAGAATCCTTCAAACATGGATCTACCAACTCTAAGGCCCTGCCTTCATTCCATAGCAGCCATGCCTGGCAATAGTTTTATATATTAAAACATAGTCATTCAAATAGAAAATATATATATATATATATATATATGTAAAGATAATGGAAGCTTCATACTATATAAACTTACATGGCCTAAAAGATTGTAATGGTGGTCAGGGTGATTGAAATTTCTATTCTTTTTGCCACTTATTATCTCTAATAAAAGAACACCTAAGCTGAAAACATCGGATTTAGCTGAAAATATACCCTTAACTGCATACTCCGGAGACATATAACCGCTGCACGAAAACATCAATGATAAGTTCTTTGGAATGCTAAAAGGCTGTGTGATTTGATCACAGTTTATTGTGCTTACAATGTTCCGATAACTCTCTTAGTTTCGGAAACTTTGTCATCGCCTTCAAAAATTCTTGCCAAGCCAAAGTCAGAAATTTTGGCGTTCAAATCAGTATCTAGCAGGATATTACTAGCTTTAAGATCTCTATGAACAATATGAAGCTTAGAATCTTGGTGGAGATAGAGAAGCCCTCTCACAATCTGTATAACAATGTCTAATCGTTTTTGCCATGCCAATAACACTCTTCTGCTGTTATCTGCATATTAAAGCTTGTTAAATCAATTTACATGCATAAATAGAACTCAAAAGAAATGGTACAAAAGTATGGAGCATGAAAATTCAAGAGAGTTAAAACCGAATATAAAATGATCCAAGCTTTTGTTCGGCATATATTCGTAGATTAGTAGCCTCTCTTCGCCTTGAATACAGCTTCCGTAAAGGCCAACGAGATTTCGGTGTTGAAGTTTCGCAATCAAAATCACTTCATTCCTGAACTCTTCAACTCCTTGTCCTGAACTGTTAGATAACCTCTTCACTGCTATTTCTTGTCCTGTTGGAAGGGTGCCCTGCATGCCATTTATGTGGAATATATATATATATATATATATATTGCTTATTTGTTTCAAAATTCATAAAGTCACCCAAAACTTTTCTTCAATTTATGTTACTCTGACTTTTTTTTTTTGAAGTATTTGTGCCCAATAGCCATATCTAACATCTATGTCTGACATATATTCGAACACAAGTATAAAGGCATGCTCCTCTAAGAACATTCCAACTATAGAGAAATCTTGAGAAAAAATTAAACATATCCGTATCAGACATATACTTATGTTGGACACAAACCCATGACTGACACTTACAAGTCTGAGTAACATAGCTATCAATTATATGTCAAAAATGAATTTTTACCTTGTAAACAAAGCCAAATCCGCCAGCCCCAACTAAATTTTCTTGAGAGAAATTATTTGTAGCCATGGATATGGTATCCAAACCAAACAAATGAACTTCTGCATTTTCCTTCCTGCACTCTTGCCCTATAATAGGTACTGTCAAAGGTTAACATCTCAATCTTATATAACAGCTTTCTAGTTGAAATAAACCAAAAAAAAAAAAGAAGGTAACTAAAATCATAAATGTCTTACCTTTTCCACATTGCTTCTTCATAAAGCACAACAGCATTGTCAAGATAATTGCACCAGGAACAGTTGTAACCACCATGATTATCCTCTTCCTTTTCTTTCCATTTGTCTCATTGGCTGATTCTAAAACAATATCAAGAGAATTATCTTGGTTGTTTTTCTTAAAAGATACCAGTTTAGCAACTAGTACAATATTAATCTCACTCTTTATTTTTATTGAAGTATCTATGTTTGACATCCACATCTGACATATATTTGGACATAGATACGAGGATATGATCCTCGAAGGACCATCTAAATATATAACAATCTTGAAAAAAAATTGTACATACCCATATCTGATACTCACACCTGAGTCTAAGTATCATAGGATTTAAGCAAGTTTCTTTATGTGCATTCTCATTTTGATTCAATCTAACTTCTCTCTAGCATTTCAGCAGCTAATCAACAATCAAGTAAATAAACAGAAACCTTAATTTCCACTAAAAACTAGAGCTACATTCCATTAGACCCAGCAACATAAATCCCTATTTATTAAACGATGACCGGTACCATTTCCATGGAGAATGCTTACCTAGCTCTGAAGATGGCACTCGTATAAAGATATCCCATCCCTTGCTTTCCCCTGACATCTTGCTGATATCAATTAGGTCACCATACCACATCAGGCAGCCACTAGTTCTTCGGCTACTTAAGTTCACTCCGGCATAACCTCTACAGGAACAGTTGTTCAAGCAATCCACCTCACATTCCTTAAGATTCATATTTTCATTCAGGCCGAAGTCTATTAAATCCGGTAAGTTTACATTGTCGAGCTTTAGAAATCCCTCTCCATTTTGGCAATCTGATGGCCCTTTTTTAACACAACTTTGTAATTCAGGCACAAACCCTTTCGAACACTCGCAAGTTGGAGCGCTGCCATTGCTAATGCTGCAAACACCATTTACACCGCATTTCCCATAATTGCTACATTCATTCGGTGGAACTGTAAATATAACAGTCCATTCGCTACTCCTTTCATTCCATACAAATCGCTGGACTAAGCCTGAAGGGTTCAGAGTCAATCTTGTAATGATTGGATTGTTGAAAGACTCATACATGTAATAAATTTCTTCCTGATTTTGCACCAAAATTGGTTCAAAAACCAAGTTGGGTACTACTGGAACACCACCAAAGTAATTTCCATTCCAAGGTCCAGTTCTGAACCTTATATCCAACGACCCATTTCTAATAACTAAATAAGGTAAGTCATGGATTTCAAGCCTGTAAGTAAAGTTTCCTGAGGACGGATCAGTGGCAGTTTTCCATGATGATAAAGACCATTCTACACCAGTCTTTAAGTTCTTCCCAAGCTTCATGGCTGGTAGTAGTGTGTCGGATGGGTAATCAAAGCTCTGCCATAGATATGTTTCAGATTTCAGGCTTGAGTTCTGTTTGAGAACAAAGTTTCCAGAATCTAACAGTTGTGCCACTGGAGCTTCTGAAATTCTAGGGACCATTGAAGACCAAAAAGTTCTGTTTCTTCCATCGAGAAGTACGAGGTTTCCGTCGCCATTGATGGTTAAAACTCCACTTGCATCAGTGATCGGATTATTTCTGTTTGCAACCCACAAAACTGGGCCTGGGATGTTTTTGTACCATATCCCCAGGAACCTGTTCTTCGAGTTCCCCGGAGAGAAGAACCCAAGTTCAAAACTTTGGGATGTTGAAACCAATGTCTCGCCATCAATAATGGATTCTGATGGAGTTATCATATCAGCTGCAATTGTGAACTTCATGATCCATAAAAGAATCAAACTGTAAAAAACTGTGGTTAACAAATGGCTCTCCATTGACAGTAAGATGTCACTGTTGCAAACTTAAGGTAAAAGAGGTTTCAGGGTTGAATTATTTTCTCTGTAAGGACCAGAAATGGTGGGGAAGGTGAGGTTTGAACATCAGTTGCTTTTTCTCTTTCCAAAGAAAAGTATATATGTTTTGCGGGTCAGAAAAAGCGGCAAAAGTGTCCAAAATCAATAAATTTAAAATGACTGAAATCACAATATGAAAGTTAAACGCGGCTTTTATCTGCGTTGTGAAGCTAAAGAAACAAGATGAGGGGTTGAAACTTCAACTTCAAGATGCCAGCTCGAGAAGGGAAGTCTGAATTATGAAAAGTATAGCCAAGTGTCAAAGGGTCAAATTAATCCCAAACAAAATCTGTTTCTTTTAGAATATGAAAATAAAGAAACGATTTTTTTTTTTTTTGAAAAACTCAAAGTTGATGGGTTTGACATGATCAAGCCTTGAAAGTAAATGGATTATAGGTTTATCTTTGAAGCCAATACAAACCATTGATCTCAATTACCCGTTTTTGTTCAACTGCTAATGCGAAGATTGCCATGGTTGATGAAATGTAATTCTACAGAAAAAAAACTACTACCATTCTTCATTTAATGAGATAAATTATGGAAAAATATATATATGTATATATTATATTGAAGGTTAAGGTTTACGAGCTTCCCAGACTGAACGTGGTTTTATGTCAATTGCAAATGCTATCTTTATGCTCTCATCCATAGGCATTATATTTATACCTAAGAAAGTTGTTTAGAGTCCAGTATATTTTAGAACCCCGCATAATAAACAAAGATCATTGTGTTTATCAGAATTAAGTTCCTGGGAGAAAGAACCAGGGTACGCTTCTCCATGACACTACCAAGTAAACTCCATATCTTCTATAATTTCCAAGATTCATCCTAGGCAAAATGGTGTCAGATGTAAGCATAATCGTATAGGCAAAAAGGACTCTCTCTTTGGTCCGAGCCGAGAGAGGTGCACTTAAGGCTGATAATGTCGATGGGATCTGGAGGTACCCAAAGTAAACAATACTTTCAATTTAAATGTTCCCGGAGTAACTACCAACTCCCGATACGTATGATGATGAGGGAAAGACGTTCGAAAACTGGTCATTGAAGTTTTGCTCTAAATATGATGTTCTGCCTAGCCAAGTAATTGTGCTTTGATGTTCAAAGTTCAAAAAGTTAATTTAGAAGGATCAGGGAGCAGACATGGGATAGTATGCAACACTGGATGACATAGCCAATCGTATATCAGTTTTTATTTAATTTTAATGGATTCAGTATACATATAACATTCTCATTTTAACCTCAAATAGAGGGAAACAATTTCAATGAAGTAAAATAGGCACATTCGTAGCAAGGAAAAAAAAAAGCTTCAAACAGATGAGACTTGGAACTAATCATTTGAACTATATATGGTTGAAAAAAGCTATCGAGGTTCCATCAAAGAAATTGTCATCTTCACTGAAAATGGTGCAGGCCTGCTTACAGGCTGATTTGAATCATTTATCGTACTTCTTGCAATAGAGAAAGCAGGCTTTTTGGGAGAATTTAGAACTGTGTGCTGGTTAGCATTGAGACAGCTTCAGACATGGTCCGTCTATCAGCTGCAATTTCTTGAACATAGAGAAGAGCCACATGAATATATCTGAGCAGCATAGGATATGAAACTTTGTCTTCTAATATAAGATCCATCAAGTCAATGCCCCTGGTTCTCCACAATTCCCAAGCCTAAAGTAAAATGATCTTGGTTCAATGTGAAAGCATTTACTCGGTGATCGGATTTCAAGATATTTTTCTCACGTTATTTTATGTATCAAGATTTGGTCACCTCTTTTTATACATTTACATCAGAGGTTGTCCTCTTTGGACACTCATAGATGCCGCAAGCTCTGTTGCCCAAATATAAGCCTCCTTTGGTTCAAACCAAAGACCTTTCTTTCATATGCCAACACAAGTACCGATTGATACCACTGTTGAATAAGGACTCCTAAAAGAGATGTCCTTGCTTCGGACAGAGAGAAATACACTTTCAGGTGACAGTCTTGCAGGGCTTATGAGTGTCTAAAGAGGATAAATACCTTTGATGTAGGCGTATATGTGGTGACGACTGAATCTTAATCCATTAATCCATAAGGTGAGAAGAAAAAAATCCTGAAACTTGATCATCAATGGTAGAAGAGGAAAAGGGGGGACTAGCAAGATAAAACACTTAAAAAGTGGAGACAGTTTGTGACTCACATGTCCAATTAGATTAAGAGAACTACTATTGCAAAAGCCAGTGTTCTGCTTGCCACTTACTATCTCTAGTAACAACACACCAAAGCTGAACACATCAGATTTAATGGAGAAAAGACATTCCAAGGTATAGTCAGGCGACATATAACCACCATATTTCATCATTTTCACCAAAAAGTTTATCAGATCCTTCAGTGAAAGAGAGACCTAACTAGCAGATGATAAGTTATGGAGATTTGAAATTTCACTTACTAAGTTCCTACAATCCGATTAGTATTTGCTTGTAACTTGTCACCACCAAACATTCTTGCCAACCCAAAATCTGATATTTTGGGGTTCATGTCACTGTCTAACAGGATATTGCTTGCCTTCAAATCCCCATGTATAATTCTAAATCTGGAATAGTGGTGAAGATACAGTAGCCCTTGGGCGATCCCCCCAATTATGCGGACTCGTGTTTCCCAGTCCAATAATCCTTGATTGTTTGGATCTTTTACAAATTTGGAAAATATTACTTAATAAGTCTACGATAATTGGACTCTAACATAAATGTTGAAAATAAATATGTATCTAACATGAATATATTCAATGTTTTTCAATATTTTTATGTATTTAAAAGATCTTTGGAAGATCATATTCTCGAACTTATGTCTAGATATTTATCAGATGCAGTAAAAAAATAAAAAATCGAAGTAATATAGGCATAAATCACGAACCATAGAGAAATGCATCCAAACTATTGTTTGGCATGAACTCATAGATCAATATCTTTTCTCCTTGTTCTAGACAGCAATCCAATAGTCTAACAAGGTTCCTACGCTGGAGTTCGCTAAAAGCATTGTCCCATTTTTCACCTCTTCCAGCCCTTGTCCTGAACTTCGAAACCATTTTCACTGCTATTTCTTGTCCATTTGATGGTTCTTTCAGACAAAATAATTTAACCTTGAAACCTCTTTTACTTTCAGTTTGCAACTGTGACATCTGATCGTCAACGGAGAGCAATTTGGTAAGCACTGTTTTTCACAGTTTGATTCTTTTATCGATCATGAAGTTCACAATTGCAGCTAATACGATAACTCCATCAGAATCCATTGTTGATGGGAAGACACTGGTTTCAACATCCCAAACTTTTGAACTTGGGTTCTTCTCCCCGGGGAACTCGAAGAACAGGTTCCTGGGAATTTGGTACAAAAATATCCCAGTCCCGGTTTTGTGGGTTGCAAACAGAAATAATCCGATCATTGATGCAAGTGGAGTTTTAACCATCAGTGGCGACAGAAACCTCGTACTTCTCAATGGAAGAAACAAAACTGTTTGGCCTTCAATGGTCCCTAGAATATCAGAAGCTTCAGTGGCACAACTCTTAGATTCTGGAAACTTTGTTCTCGGACAGAACTAAAGCGTGGAATCTGACACGTATCTATGGCAGAGCTTTAATTATCCATCTGACACACTATTGCCAGGCATGAAGGTTGGAAAAAAAAAGACTGGATTCAAATGATCATTATCATCATGGAAAACTGCCAGTGATCCATCCTCAGGAAATTTTGCTTACGGGCTTGAAATCCATGGCTTACCTAAGTTACCAGAAATGGGTTGGACATGAGGTTCAGAACTGGACCCAGGAATGGAAATTACTTTGTGGCATTCCTGTACCCAACTGGGTTTTTTGAACCAATTCAGGTGCAAAATCGGGATGAGATTTATTACATGGATGAGTCATTCAACAATCCATTCATTACAAGATTGACTCTGAACCCTTCATGTATAGTCCAGCGATCTGTATGGAATGAAAGGAGCAGTGAATGGACTGTTATATTTACAGTTCCACCAAATGAATGTAGCAATCATCGGAAATGTGGTGTTAATTGTGTTTGCAGCATTAGCAATGGGAGCAATTCAACTTGTGAGTGTTTGAAAGGGTTAAAAACTGAATTACAAAGGTGTGTTAAAAAAGGGCCATCGGACGGCCAAAATGGATAGGGGTTTTGAAAACTAGACGACATGAAATTACCAGACTTGATTTCAGCCTGAATGAAAGCATGAATCTCAAGGAATGCCAAGTGAACTGCTTGAACAACAGTTCTTGAAGAATTTATCCCAGAGTGAACTTAAGTAGACCAGGAACTAATGACTGCCTGATGTGGTATGGCGACCTAATTGATATCAGCAAGATGTCAGGGGAAAAGCAAGGGATGGGACATCTATATAAGCCATCTTCAGAGCTAGGTTAAGTGTTCTCCATGGACTATGATACCCATCATACTTAAACAAATAGGGATTTATGTTGCAGGGTCTAATGTAATATAGCTCTAGTTCTTAGTGGAAATTAAGGTTCCTGTTTGTTTACATGATTGTTAATTAGCTGCTGAAATGCTAGAAAGATTTAAGATTGAATCAGAATTAGAATGCACATAAAACAAATAATGCATGAAACTTACATAAATCTTATGTTACTCAGACTAGGTGTAAGTGCCAAGATTTTCATGCATTTGAATGTTCCTTGGAGGCTCATGTCCCTTACTCATGTCCGGATATTAAAGATGGTAAAATGAACCCGAACTCAAAAACCCGCCCGAAAAAACCTGAGTTCGAACCCGATTAGATCAAAAAGTCAATGGCCCGAACTTGAAATAGCCCGAACCCAAAATGACTCTAACCCGAAAGAACCTGAACCCGAAATGACCCAAACTAGAAAAAACCTGAACCCGAGCCTGACCTAAACTCGAACCCGAATTTAATACTAAAAATAAATATGAAGAAATTATAATTAAATAATTTTTTATAAATAAAAAATTTTAATAATGAA
>JBBYHM010000020.1:9584198-9597214 GCA_038381775.1 Adansonia rubrostipa | reverse complement strand
CTAAATCCTATTGTAATAAAGTAAAAAAAAAATTACAAGATAAATAGAGTTAATAAATTTCACAATCGAAATTAATCCGTTGATATTTTTTTTGGATATATTTTAAGATGAGTAATTTATTTTATAACACTAATAAAATAATTTTTAACCCAATAAGTGAGATTAAAATGCTACAAGTCTCATTTCTTTTTTTAAAAAAATAATTTTTTATTTTTTTAATTACTCAACAAGCGACATCAAATCGAAAATCATATAAAATCAAACTGACCCAAATCATTTTTCACTCGTTCAAATCAGTTTGATTTATCATTTTTTTTCAAAATTTAGAAATTATTTTCTATAATATTTTTTAGTTTTTCACTAATTTTGAAATAAAATATTTTTATGATATAAAAAATAAAAATTAATTAAAAATTGACTAAAAAAATTTTGGTTTGCTTCAAATAATTGTAGATTTTAACATATGAATCAAAAATTGAATCGAACCAAGTATATTTAAATATTAACTGAAATAAAACCAAACTAAATTCAATAAAAATAAAAAGATTTATTTAACATAACAAAATTTAGAGAAATTAAGGATGATCAATAATTATCTTTAAAAAAAATAAAACATCGTGTCTAAATGTTTTAGAGATAAAAGATCATCCCTATGAGTAATCCTCTAAAACTATATTTTTTAAAAAATTTAAAGATAACATTTATCCTCGATACTATTAAACTAAGGAGGACATCCGTTTCTATTATTACTAAATTCTAGACCGGGAAGACATATCTTTTGATCATCTTTTATCTCGTTACTAAAAAACTTCTATTTTATAATGTAAGAAAAATATAATAGTTCAATTTTTTTTGGAGGGTTTAACCAAAGAGAATATGCATTAATACAGGAAAATATAACTTTAGCGTTGTTTATTTAAAGTTTTAGTGGCGCTTAAAAATGCTGCTAAAAAATAACAGTGTTTGAACGAAATGCCACAAAAAATATCGTAAAAAACTGTGTCGAGAAATTTAGCGACATTTATTATTAAAAAATATCATTAAATTTATGACATTTTCTATACTTTCTACGGTGTTTATAAACGATGTTAATTGTATGAATTTCTTAGTTAAGAAAAAGACATTAGTGACTTTTTGGAAATAATGTTAAATAAAAATATTTTGATTTTTGGATGTTAGACACTTATGTTGCAATCTTCTATGTTATCCAATTCCAAACAACGTTATAAATTGTTTTCATTAGTTGCAGTTTGGTTGTCCCTTCCGCTAACAATTTTGCTTGTAAATGCGAAGAATAAAATCTTCAAGTTTTGCCTTTGTATTTGGAGCCAGCTTTGTAAAATAAATAAATAAATAAATAAACTACTCTGCTTGACGTCATCTAAAAGGACAATGTCATGATATAGTTTCATGGTACAAGAAAATCTAAAGCAATCAAAAATCTAAACACGTATTTTTTATCATATTATATTTATTATGATTGTGAATAAAATATATATTTTTATAATCATTGTGATTATTACAATCATATTTTTTTAATTTTATATTAATGTAAAACATATTAATTATAATTATATGATTTTTTATTTAGTTTTAAAATATATTATGACATGACATGCTATGATCTTTTATTTATATAAAAAAATTATTCATAAATTATAAATTAAATTTATATACATTTAATTTACGATCATAAGTTTGATCGCTTCAAAAGTCTCTAATTATTCACATGTTATGATAAATATTAATGATGAAAAAATAAAAATTATAAAATAACGATTGTAATATCGCGTTATGATTATTATTTAAATTTTGATCAAAATCAAAAAAAAAAAAAAAAAGAGGAGAAAGTAGATTGGTGTAGAAGAGAGGTTGAACTATGCCCAAAAGCATGTTAAAGGCAATTGGGTTCCTTGCACGTCACATTCATTGGCTGGCCTTATATTCGTATAGTTTCAAAATCCCTTTCGTATAATTGCACAAAATAAGAATCTGCTAGCCTTATTTTTCTTCTAAGTTTCAGTCTTTTTTTCTTTTTCTAATTTTATAGGTAATAACTATTCAATCTACACCTTGTAAAAGATATGGTCATAATGGGGGATTGCCTTACACTTTCCTCTCCGACATATGTATCCAAAAGAAAGAAGGCTTTGCCAATCGAAACAGCATTCAGGCTTCCATCTCCATTACCCACATGGCCGCCAGGTACGTGCCTCTGTTTGAATCTCTAACAGGAAAAATATTATGACGAGGAATTTAAATTATAATCGTATTACGTCTATGAATCACAAACATTTCTTTGTCAGAGGAATGTTTAAATATTAGACACGGTTCTGACGTTGTGGAATACATCTTAGAAATGTCAAAAAATATAAATAAATTTAAGCACGAACAAAATATAATTAAGATATGATTGGACATGTTCAGACAATACTAGACATGCTCAGACAGGCAACGAAGGTTTTTTTTTTTTTTTGGCTTTTTTCTCCTAAATATAGAATTAATAATTAGCAATTTGATTCTAATAATTATTTTAAGGTAAGTTTTTAAAATGAAAATTATTTTAAAAAATTAAAAACTATTGACATGCTAATTGAAAGTATAATTTTATATTTTTATTGTGTATTATTATAAAAAATATTTTTATTGTCACGTCATGTCTTGTCACACCTATATCTGAATTTTTTAAAAACTCTTATATCATCATGTCCATGTTATTTCGTATCTTTTTTACATGTTCGTACTTTCTAGCATTGTGTTTTTTTTTACGATCAATTGTAATAAATATCAATAACAATAACAATTTTAAAAAATAATTATAATATCACGTTAAAACCACGATTTGAATCTCTAATTATCTTCCTTTGCCGTTTAATTGAATTCAAGAATTGCTATAGGTGAAGGGTTTGCGAAGGGAAGTATCGATCTTGGTGGAATACAAGTGTGCCAGATATCAGCTTTTACAAAAGTGTGGGCAACCCATGAAGGGGGTCCAGATAACCTTGGGGCTACATTTTTCCAACCATCATCGATGCCTGACGGCTACTACATGCTAGGCAGCTATGGTCAGCCCAACAATAGGTCGCTTTTTGGTTGGGTTCTAGCAGCAAAAGATGACACCAATGGCGATCTGTTGAAACAACCAATCGATTACAACCTTGTTTGGAGCAGCGAGTCATTGAAGATCAAGCAAGATGGCAATGGCTATATTTGGTTGCCGATGGCTCCCGACGGTTACCAGGCTTTGGGCCATGTCGTCACGAATAGCCGAAACAAGCCATCCCTTGACGAAATATGTTGCGTTCGATCTGAATTTACTGACCAAATCGAGAGTGGTGAATGGATATGGGGACCTAGGAAGGAAATCAATGCGAAAGAATTCAACTTTTTCAGTTTAAGGCCGATCAATCGAGGATCTCAACTTATGGGTTTTTCGGTAGGCACATTTGTAGCTCAAGACCCTAATGATGCTGCTTCTGGTTCCCATGCTCCTCTAGCTTGCTTGAAAAATGTCAAATCTAATATATCTTCAATGCCTAATCTACGTCAGATTGAGACACTGTTTCAATCTTACTCGCCATGGATTTATTTCCACCCTGATGAAACCTACCTCCCATCATCCGTCAGCTGGTTTTTCGTCAATGGTGCATTACTATACACAAAGGGAAACGAGTCGAAACCTGTTCCCATCGAACCTTCGGGTTCGAACCTTCCCCAAGGCGGCTCAAATGATGGTAACTATTGGTTAGATCTCCCCAAGGACGAAGCATCCAAGGAGAGAGTAAAGAAAGGAGATTTGCGAAACTCCCAAGTTTATTTGCATGTAAAACCTATGTTGGGGTCAACCTATACGGACATTCAGATATGGGTATTTTACCCTTTTAATGGAGCAGCAAAAGCTAAAGTAATATTCATCAACATTCCATTAGGAAAGATTGGTGAACATGTAGGTGATTGGGAGCATGTTAGTTTGAGGGTCAGCAACTTTAATGGCGAATTACATAGCATGTATTTCTCGGGACACAGTGGAGGCTCATGGGTGACTGCATCGGAGCTCGAGTTTAATGGCGGAAATAAACCATGTTGCTATTCATCGTTGCATGGTCATGCAATGTATTCAAATCCTGGACTGGTTTTGCAAGGGAATGGAAGGATTGGGATTAGAAATGATACTGCGAAGAGCAAGATTTTCATGGATACTGGTCTCCAATTTTCATTAGTTTCAGCTGAGTATTTGGGTTCAAGAAGTGTTGCTGTCGTTGAGCCACCATGGCTGAACTATTTCAGGGAATGGGGTCCGAAGCTAAGTTATGAGTTGGCAGATGAGATCAAGAAGGTGGTAAAATTATTGCCTGGGAAGCTTAAATCTGCTTTTGAGAAATTTGTGAGAAGCCTACCAAATGAAGTGTTAGGGCAAGAAGGGCCTACTGGACCTAAGATGAAGAGGAGCTGGAATGGAGACGAGGTTTAAAAGGTTGCTTCAAACTCGACAATACCTTGAATCCAAAATAACTCGATCTAGATCTGCCTAGTTGCTACCTCTACTTAGAATTATGACATCATTAATTGTTATGAAATGTATGCAAAAAATCATGCTTCTTCAGACAAGCTAGGGACTAGATCTCTATATGAAGAGCTCTCATCAAGTAATAAAATTGCCAGCGGATTGCTAGTAAACTGAATTTCGATATATGTAAAACTTACTAACATGTTCATGCAAATCTAACATTTCTTTTAATTATCTCAAAGAAAATTAGAGTTAAACATTTTGCGACACTTGGGAATATTGGTAAGTGATTGTCCTTTTTTTTTCCTTCGGTTTCTTTTTTTATATAATAGAGATCGTAATACGAAGATAAAAAAAGAGCTGTGTATGTTTTGATTCAAATCTTAAATTTAATAAATGTCGATTTTTAAGAATCATTAACTTAAATTGTTAGCTAAATAAATTTGATCAAATTTAATCAAAACCAATACAAATATTACATATTTAAATTATAATTATGAATATATTTTTATTACGTAATGTTTATTGTAGTTATGAACTTCATAAATGTTATATAATTAATTGAAGTAAACATCTAATGTGAATATAAAAAAAATGACAAAAATCTAAGCCGTAAAATGATGACTATAAGGTCTCGTTGACTGAACATCTGCCCGTTTGATCCAAACTTGACGTGCCAACAGACACCAGTTTTAGGCACCTAGGCTCTCGACGTTGGGCCTTGGTGCTTAGGCCTATCGGGTACCAATTTCAATCCCTTAAGCTGTTTTCATCATGTACAAAGGCTCGTTCATTTGTCGTCACATGCATGTCTAATCTACGTATATGAACATTAAAAAAGGGAAATGGATAATGAAAATAATCAATCAAGTTGAAAATAATATTTTTTGGGAAATATTTGAATAAAAAATTTTATCAGCTCTAAAGAATAATAATCTTTGGTGAATTTAATTAATGGTTAGAGAAAGCTTACAGTTTAGTTGACTTTTTTTTTTTTGGAACTAAATGAAAGTGTTAAATAAAAGTTATCTTGTATTGTGTGCTTTATGTTTTTTAATACATAAAAAGGCTAAATAATGATTGCTATTTGCTAGTAAAAATAAAATGATGTCTATTTATTTTTACTGTTTTTTTTAAAAAGTGATTCTATAAAAAGCGTACCAATAAAACATATCAATCTTGATTCAAATTTGAAAAATCTAATTAATTTATTTAAACTTAAACTTCGATCCAACATGATTTGATTAAAAAAAGTCAATAATCTAATGCCAACCAATCCAAACCTGAAAATGACTCGAATCTAAAAGGACTTAAATTCAGAATGATCAAAACCCAAAATAATTCAAAAATTTTAAAATCAAATTGACTCAACCGGATCCAAAACCAAACCGACCCAATCTACGTACCGATAAAAACAATTTGTGGGTTGTTGTCTAATATTCTCATACAATAGTAATATTATTAATTTCAAGAATTACCATGAAAATTGTGTAGTTATCTCATTCCTTCATTATTATTGGTTAACAGTTTATTCACTCATATAATGTTTTATTACGAAACAAAAAGTCCAACAGTTTTTGAATATGAAACAAAATGAAATGATAATCCCAAGTAAAAGCAAGTTTTTTGGAGGGTTTATAATGATTGTTACTTAGGAAGGAATATTATTTTTATTTAAAAGGGATTATTATGAGAATTTTCAAAATGAAGAAATTCTTTTCAGATTCTACCTAGACATTGTGGAATTTAGAGGAATTTTATAATAGATTACGTTTTTAAAGAAGATATAAGTAAAAAACTTTGGTTGTAATAAAGGAAATAAAGGGATATTATTTTTAAATATTAAAATTAAAGATATTTTATCAAGGTTAAATTGTAATATGATTAATTCGTACTATTTCTAAAATGGCCGCCGTCGGTTCTTTTAGGGTGATTTACTCAAATTAATACTACTTAAAAAAAAATAAATTACTATAGATAACTAATCACGTCTAATTAAAAAAGATTAACGATAATTCATGTTTGAATCTAGCGATCGAATCTTTGTATTTAAACGTAATAATAATAATAATAATTTAAACAACATTTTCAATTCGTTGTTAAGATTGGAATATATGAAAATTTCATTATAATTAACCATTGAGAGCATCTCCTTTCGGGAAAACAACTTTTAGGTATCCTTTTTGTATTTTACTAAATGACTATTCAAACCCAAATTTTCTTTTTTGAATTTCTATTTTATCTAACGTTCGAATCTTCGGATTTCGAGATAAACCAAATGGAATGAGAATTATTATAGAATTTAACATTAAATATAGTGGAAAAAAAAAACAAAGGATGGTGATGCAAGTGAAGACAACTTGCTTACTGAAGGATGGTGGCGGCCTAGATTTGAATAGAACTCAACTTGGGAAAATAATAATAATAGTAATTTGAAAAAGAAAATGCAAACAATTTTTATGTGAAAAGGACAATCGAACTGATCAGCGTACAATGTTTGAATTTTACTAGAAACAAGTTGTAAACAATACTTAGGATAAGGTTAGAACAACCAATTTTATTCCTTACCACTAGTTTATAATAATAATCATCAAAGAATATTTGCTCAATTTACAAACTTATTATTATTATTTATATAAATTCTAATACGACTCTTGAATGAACCCCAAGAGCTGCAAGAAATATTAAGAAAAGGAAAAAAAACTTTTTATGATTGAAACTTTAAGGTTTTTATATTAAGTTAGATATCTTATTATCCAAAAAATTTAAATTGATATATAGCAAAAGACTCGATAATTGATAACTAATTACAGTAGGCCTGTCCCTTTTAAGAGAACTTTGAATATGGAACTTTGCACCCTTAAGGAGATTTGGCAAATTTGGATGTGTCATAATAAATACGATATAATATAATTAAATACGATTAACATGATATATTTAATATAGATCGTATTCGTGTATAAAGTTTTAATACATTTAAATGACACAAAAAAATAAAACACCATACAAATTATCTAATCTATTTAAATAAGAATGAGAACCAGCAGACCAATCTAAGTTGGAAGACTTACTAGTAATTGGTAACATGTAAATTCATTGAAAAAAATAATAATAAAATCGGTTTCATTAGACTCTAATTAACATTTTTGACGAAAATTTTTGTAAACTAATTTATCGAAATAGATTTTTCTAAAAAAAAATTACGAAATATTTTTGATAGCTCACTCCTGATAGAACCTGATCACCAGAAAATCCAAAAAGGAAAAAAAAATTAAAAAAGAACTTAATTATTTAAGTATTATGGCTTTTAAAAAAAAGGGTAAAATTGCTTAAAGAAATGAAAGGTCTATTATTGTTATCAAACTGAATAAATACAAGTTCGACAGAAACAACAATTCTTATCCTTACATTTTTGGGCCCGTCGATCGACGTCAACATCGTTGACGGATAATGCATGCAGGCATGCATAGGAGAGTTTAACGGATAAATGCATGCATGGGAGGATTCAAGTGAGTTCACAGCGTACATATTCATGATATTTATTCATACTTTCAATTGAAAAGATTTAATCGATAGAATATTTTTATTTTGTTTTTTTTAATTAATCTTAAACAACATGTCTATACCCGATAAATTATTATTATTATTATTATTATTATTATAAACATTTTGGAATTTTAATGGTGTTTAATTTCTTTTTTGAGCTATTTAGAGTTGGGCTGCATTTTTCAAATTATAATTTGTAGGATTATATTTGTTAATGGGTTATGTTAATTAATTAAATTTAAAAAATTTATCTGATATTTGAGAAAATTTATATAAAATATTAGACTCAAAATAAATGATTGGAAAAAGAATAAGATTCTTTTAAAAGTGGGTTGTTTCTTGGGCATATTACTTTTTGCCTAAGCTATCCATTTTATTATTAGTTATATTAATATTTAATAATCAGAGAGATCAAATTTTTTTAAGAAGGGATCGATCTTTTAATACGTTTAAGCTGTCTTTTTTATTTCAAAACATTAAGGGATCGATTCCTTTTAGAGAATGATTGCTTCCTTTTAGCTTGACAGCTTTGAGGACCTTTCTAAAAGAAAAAAAATCGATCTCTCTCTAAAATAGAATATCATTATAAAATTTAGAAGAATTAAGAATGATTAATAATTGTTTTCAAAAGATAAAAAATTGTCTTAAATGTTTTAGAAACGAAATATTGTTTCTAACAGTTATTCACTACAATTGTATCTTTAAAAGTTTTGAGGAATACTATTAAATTAAGGACGACATTCATTTTCAATATTGTTAAAATCAAGTAGAGAAGACTTTTTTTTATCGTTTTCTTATTTTATTCCTAAAAATCTCTTATTTAATAGTGTATTGATCATTTTTTGCCAAAAAAAAAGTGAACAGATCTATTCATATCTAAATAAAAATTTTATGTATAAGATCAACTCTAAACATAAAGTAGATCCATATCTTAAATCGAACTGGATGTAAACAATATTAAAAGCTATTAACATGCATAAAAAATTGAGTTAACTTATTCTAAAGAAAATGATTGGTCTTAGTAAGCACAAATGTCTTAATTGCAACGCAAGGTTTTTGACCTAAGAATGAAAGGGGAAGACATGTTTGGGCATTGTACATTTCTTCAACTTCCACTTTCCTAGCATCTAAGGCTCATCTAACTCCATTCAAATAGTCCAAAGTACATATATATATATATATATATATGTATTAAATTTGATAATTCGTATATATGTATTATTTTTTTCTTTTTTTTTGTGTCAGCTATGTGAACATAAATATAATATAAATTATTAAATGTATCAAAATTTTAATATGTAAATGATGCATGTAAGTGTATTGTATTAATTATGTTACCCATGTTTAAATATATCATATAGTATTTATTAAACGTGATGTGTTAATGTCATGTTTTTATATTGTATTCAAATTAAATGATCAAATTTAAGATATATCTGAATTATAATAAAAAAATATATAATTTGAATTTTTTTTTAAATAAAATAAAATTTCAACTTCCATAAATGGATTAGGTTAACGACTAATCGAATGTGAAATATCATACAATTTTCCACTAGTTTTTTTAAATACAATCAAAGCATCTAACAATAATGAAAGGGCTATATATTGCATTTCTAATTTGGAAGTTACATAGTCAGCAAAATTAATGAAAGGCAAACAATAATTAATTAACAATTTTCCACTAGTTTAAATAGTGTTAATTGATAATCTTGCATTTTGTTATTTATAAATGTTGAATTCTTATTTTTTTAATTTATAAATTCTTACACCCCAAAGTAAAGGGTATAACTAACAAGAAAACAAACAACAAAATTTAAAATATTGGGTGATTAGGTTCCATGACTAGAGTTTAACCAAATAAAATTTAATTAAAAATAAAAGTGGAAAGAAGAAATGTTGATTTTAAAATGAAATTTAGCATGTATCAACTATAGACATAGTGGACTCTATCTAGAGAGTTACTTCAAATGATTAAAAAAAGATTTTTTTAATTAATTAGGATTCAACCTTTGTACATATCATTTTGTGAGTAAATCTTATATTAAATTAATAAGAATGCACCCTTAAATAAAATTACGTAAAAAAAGGTTGAACCGATTGAACTAAAGATAAATACATTTATAACATAAGCTCAATGGGCTTATACATGTTTAAAAAACATTAATTCAATATTTTAAAATTTTCACATGTAATTTTCTCCAATAATTTTAAATTAATTAATTAATTCCATTTTCCATTGTCTTCTCAATGAAAAATGTGTGGCAATTCCTTCAAAACTTGACATTCATTTCTTCCATATTCCTTACAACTCTCCTCAAATTAATGGAAAATTTGAAATTTAAAAAAAAAAATAAATGAGTTTGATAGACAATAGGTCATGTAGTTTTGAATTTTTATACATAGTAGCTATTAACATGTAAAAATTCTCACGTTTACATTGATGAACATTTCAATGTACAACATTTTTTTTTACGTAAGATAATTTGAATTGATGATCCGATTCAATAAAAGTTATTACAAGATTAAAATGGGTTTGTTTTTCTTTTTTTGAAAGGGTTATTTTAAGATTTTGTAACATTGGCTATAAATACCTTCAATAATTATCAAATATATAAGTTGCTCTCTAAAAAAAAAAGTAAAAATCTCTACAATTCCAAAAATATAAATACAATTATTTAAATCACGTAAATTTTTGTATCTTCATTTCTTTCTTCTTTCTCTATATATACTAATATTATGGAGAAAGAAAACTTCATGAACCAATGTGGAACAATCATGAATGGCATTTTAATCGACTTTCATTGTTAGAAATAATATTTTGCATGGTGATAGCTGTTATGTGATCGATTTATTTTGAAAAAAAAAAAATGTTAAAAAGAAGCCTATTGTATTCATAAAGAGAAATACATAAATATAAAGTTAACATATAACTTCAAAAGACAAAATTCTACTCAATTTTCTTGTTGTTTTCAACATTCTTTGTGTTCATTCAATATGAATAATATGTTTTCTTTTATATAATTTAGCAAATTATGTAAGAGTAAACTTGTTTACGGGTCAATTATTCATCCTACTTGATAGACTCAGCTCAAAATGCATTAAGATTAAGATAAGATTTTAGTAATTCTATGTTAGTAAGCTTGATCAGAATTATTATTTAAATAATAAAAATATTTTTTATTTAAATTTAATTATGAAAATATATAAATATTAACATAATTTTTTAAATATTTTAATATATTTTAATAAATAATAAAATGTGCTTTTGGATCGAAATAGACCTAAATTGAAATTGAACAAAGTAATTTTTTTTCTATTTGGTCGAATTCGACTTCTAAACAACTTAAGGCAAGTAAACCAGTCAATCAACTGGGTAGAACTGCAACCCAAAAATTCTAAATTTTTTTGCCTCGGCTGGGGCAAAAACCCATTTTACTATTTATTATATTATTAAAATATTATTTTAGACTAATATTCATAGATTTTTATAATTCAATTTTAAATAAAAATATATTTTTTAATATTATATATTAATTCAATTGAGTTAGATCAATCTTAATGAATAAAAATTTTATTTAAAACTCAATTCGGATGAACTAGACTTGCCAGAGCATAATGGGTTAGACCAATCTTAATTCATAAAAACTTATCTAAAACTCCATCCGTACGAACTAGACTTACCAGATCATAATGGGTAACTCTATTCTTGTACAAGTCTAAAAGCAAGACTATATAAAAAAAAAAAAATTGGATGTGTATACATAGGAAACATGTACTAAGGTAGAAGATCCATTTGATCATTTTCCAAATCCTAAGATGTTAGAAAATACAATTTTTAGACCAACTCAAACTTTCTAGATTGCGTGTATATACTTGACTCCCAAGAATGAATTAAATTAAACATTAGTTTAATGCTAGCACCTCATTTTAGACAATACATTTTCATCATTCACATTTTAAAACTTCTTTGTTTCTTTTCCAACAGTTACATTCAATGCAAAGACACTAACTTTTCTTTGTCTTTTATTGTTGTCTCATTTCTTTTTAAATAAAAAATGTCAAACTCACCAATCCAATTTCCAATTTCATGGAATAAAAAAAGACTCACTGAGCATGTTTTTCCAAGTAAATTCCTTGGCTTATATGCCATTATTCAAAAGATGCCAAAACCTCGGAAGGAACCTACGAATTAGTTACTGGATCGTATCCTTTGACAAGTGCTTTTATTCGATGTTTCAGAATCTTTGAAGCAATTATAAATAGAGCTGATTGAGAGAGATTCAAGGTACGATATTATAGAAACTGAGAGAGGATTTCAAGTTCGATATTGTGGGGAAGTTGTTGAGTCGAGGTTGAAAGATGGTGAGGCAGCCTTGCTGGAATAAAACTTGGCTAAAGAAAGGAACATGGAGCCATGACGAAGATCAGAAGCTGACTGCTTATATAATGAGATATGGGATTTGGAATTGGAATGAAATGCCCAAGTACGCCGGTAAGCCACACCTCTAAACTTCTTTTCTTTTTTTCTCTTTTCAATATAAAGAAAATTGTAGCTCAAGGTAGGGGAAAGTGCTTTTCGATATAAAGAAAATCGTAGCTTAAGGGAGGAGAAGGTGCTATGTAACGAATCCCAGACTTTTGGGTTAAATCCCAGATTCAGATATATCTCTTTTTAAGTTGAACTTTAATCATGAACAAAATCAAACTACAAATTTGATATGAAACTACTTCAATCTCCTAAGAATTTATTAGAGTATTTACCTGCATGCACTTCCTTTTGGTTTGTAGGATTGGCAAGATCAGGAAAGAGTTGCAGACTTCGATGGATGAATTACTTGAGGCCTAATATAAGGCGTGGAAACTTCACCAGGGAAGAAGAAGAAACCATAATTCGGCTGCAAAATATGCTAGGAAATCGGTTAGTCACAACAAAAAATACAAGATTAACTAAAATTAGGAT
>JBBYHM010000020.1:9549654-9562136 GCA_038381775.1 Adansonia rubrostipa | reverse complement strand
ATATATATATAATATGATTAAATATATCATTTGATAAATATATTAAAAAAAAACTCATCAATGACTAGGAAACTAAGTTTAAAAAGAAAATAATAGAGCAAAACTCCAAGAAGTGTCCTTTCTTTAAATCTATAGCCGAGCTACCAATTAAATTTTTTGAACTTCATTTATCCAAGCCGAAGTTAGGCAAAATTTGAACCGAACTAAAAGCTTATTACATTATTTACAATAACATTAAAAATAATATTTTTTTATATTAATATTTACTCTTTTTGTCACCTTTGACTTTTTTGTCAGACTTTTTAAACTTTAACTTCTATTCTTTAAAATATTTAATTCAATTAAATTTTACTAAAATATGTATTTAAAAACTATTTCATTCCAAGTTTTTAAAATATATATTTTTAAATAAGTTCAACTTGCAAAAGTCAAACTATGATAATTGTATTGGGACAAATAAAATATATATTTTTATAATTATATTTAAATAAAAATATTTTTTATTATAAAATGATAATTTGGACTAAATCGAATTAATTTAAATTTATAAAACTCTTGTTTAAGACTCAGACTTGTAGAAACTGAACCTCACGGGACAAGCAAGTAGCCTTAGACATGTCTACTTTACTCCCTTGATTGAGGTAAAGGGGATTTCATTTTCCCCTATTTATCAGGGAATTTCCATCTCATTCTTTACTTTTGATTGAGGGAAATCCGTGATTTAAATGTGAATATTAGCTTTTAGAACATCAACTTGCACCTGCAGTTGCTTCGAGAACAAGAACAAAAAAACAAAGCTGATATTCATCTCAGATTGTCATCTATAAGCAGTTGCAGTGAAATTTTCTATTCAAAAAAGAATCTAGTAATCAAAGATTTCTGCCCAGCGCTATGGCATAATACAAACATAACAGCCCATAAAAAACTAAAACCAAATGTTGACACGGTGTTTATGTTATAGTATATCATACTACAAGCTACAACATAATCTCCTCAGAGTGCCACAAAATGAAATCAAGAACCTCATCATACAATAACATATATGAAGAAAAGATGTAAGAAGAAATCGAAAAACCTAGGATCCACTTTTCCTAAGTGCCATGTAACCGCCAAGCATTTTGATGATTCTCGTTGCACCGGCTAATCCCTCACAACTTGAAGCCTTCTACTGTGCTATCTACAACACAAGGAAGATGAAAGAGATGATATTGCAAACAGGTTTGCACGAAAGAATGGCTCGTATAACTTGTTAATGAAGATATTTCGGACACCAAGACATGGACCTGTTACTGATAGGATAAAGAAGCAATTACTGAGGACTTGCTAAGCATCTGCCATTAAAGAAGCATCAAATACTAATGTCAATTTACAAGTTGTGGTAAGTTAATAATTAAGCAACTAGCAAAAATTTCACACATGAACCAAATGTTCCGTGAAAGAAACTCAGGAAGTTTGCTACTAAAGCATGCTATGGATTTCATAACAGGCATTTAAACATATTTAGTTACTCTGTAACAGTTGCTATCACATATCTTTATTATATTTATGCACTGCTCACTCATTATATATACCAAGTTAGCATTGTGATGTATGATCAATTCATCACCAAGCACGCAACATTCCACCTATGTTACTCAAACTCAGATGTGAGTGTTGAATACGAGCATGTTCAATTTTTTAAAAGGTTTTTCCATGTATTTGGAGGGTCACATCCCTATACCCATGTCCGGAAATGTGTTATACATAGTTGGAAGACACGTGTACTTCAAGAAAAATAAAGAGTCGGAGTAATAAAGCATTCCACATGCTGTCCTTATTATCGGTTCTACTGTCCATCACCCACCTCCTAATCAATTAACTTGCAATCTGTGACAACATTCAAGTAGACAAAAATAATCCTATCCGCTTAACACTCATCCGATTACTAAAACTCTAATACACAAAGTACGCAAATTATATATCAGCTACAAAGACAACAAGAGACTTAACATTTTCCCGCACGTCGAATGAGCTATATAGATCATATTCTACTACCATGCCCTATCTAGGATCTAATGTAACAAAAGCTTCCGAAAGCATCTGAATTAAACAATAAAAAAAAGCTAAGCAACCATATTTTGAATCACTAAATACGAAAACAAAGTAACCCTTTTCCCAGTATGTAGTCATCTACATAGATCATATCCTGCCAACATCGATACCAAGAAAGTACCAACCTTTGCCAACTTAAGTATGGCATCAGCTATAACAACAGCAAACTAAGCCTGTTCCCTCTACATATAGATCACGTTATGCTGTTGAGCTCTAATCATCATCTAACACAAAAAAAACACATTAACTAAGGAAAAAAATGCTAAAATTATCTGAATTAAACATCTTAACATTGCCAAGAAGCCGAATTTCAGTCACTCAAAACCAATACAAAGTTAGTTAGTAGGATCGGCCGTAAGGATCATATGATTATGATGAGACTTTGCTACTATATCCTATTTATCAGTTCATAGTTCATATAAGAGAACTGCAAAGAAAATGCTAAAATCATCTGAATTAAACATCTTGACATTGCCAAGAAGCCGAATTTCAGTCACTCAAAACCAAAACAAAGTTAGTAGGATCAGCCGTACGGATCATACGATTATGATGAGACTTTGCCACAATATCCTATTTATCAGTAC
Organism: Adansonia rubrostipa; assembly: GCA_038381775.1. Classification (NCBI taxonomy): domain Eukaryota; kingdom Viridiplantae; phylum Streptophyta; class Magnoliopsida; order Malvales; family Malvaceae; genus Adansonia; species Adansonia rubrostipa. Next base: position 9,559,461 of record JBBYHM010000020.1, on the reverse strand, counting down.
ATAGTTCATACAAAAGAAAACTGCAAACCATAACAAGTAGAAATATCCCAAATTTCCAATCAAAATAAAACAACACCATCCAAATTAAGCAAGTAGAAAGATCCCAAATTTCCAATCAAACTTAAACAATCAAAAATAAAATCCCATAGAAGGATTAACCTTTGCCAACTTCCTCCTCCACTTCAGCCTCCTTAATGGTCACCACGGGCTCGCCATTCCCACCATCTTTATCTTCAGGGTACCTAACGACAACAACAGGACAAACACAGTGATGCACACAATAATCACTAACACTTCCCAGCTTCCCTTCACCGCCTCTTTTCTCAGCCCCAAACCCTCTACTCCCCATTACAACAGCACTCAACCCTAACCTCTCCACCTCAAGACACAATCTTTCTCTCATATCATGATCTTTCACTATGTGAATCTTGAAGGGTATCCCGGATTCCCTCAAGGGTTTGGCCAAATCCGCCACCTTGGAAGCCGTGAAGGCATCGAAATCGTCCTCCAGTTGCGTCTGGGACTCTGGCGTTTCTCCACTTTGTGAGGTATGGGGTAGTGGGCCCCAGTCGGCTCCGAAGAGTACGGAAGTGGGTGACACGTGGAGAAGGATGACAGCGTCGCCAGGTCGGAGGTAATTTTGGAACGCCCAGCGGACGGCAAAAGCAGACTCCTCGGAGAGATCGACGGCTACACCTATCTTACGGCGGGCGCCGGCGGTGGGAGTGGGGGTAGCGGCGGATGTGCGATGGTGAGGGGATGATGGCTGGCGGATCTTGATCGTCGGAAGCTGAGGTTGGTCACCATTATCTGAATGATCCATTTTTCCTTGAACTTAATTTTCTTGGGCTTTCCTTTCCCTTTCTGGTTTTCCTTTAGTTAAAAAAAAAAATTAAAGAGAGCTTTCAGTTTACGAGGGACGGTTCTAGAGAGGTTGTTTCAGTTGTTGGATTGCTTATGGAATTCGAAGAATCCGAATGCAATTCTATTTCGATAATTCATATATTTAAATTATATTTATAGTTATATTTATATTTTTATATTATAATTAAATTTAAATTATCATATAAATTATGATATTTTATATATTTATGTATTTATATTATTCATATAATATTTTTATATCATATAATTTTATGTCATATTTTTAATATTGTATTCATATTTTATAATTATATCATGTTAAATATTTAATTTAATAATTTTACACAAATAAAATAATAAAAATATGATAAAAATTTATATAATAAAAATAAAAATATAATATATATGTTTAAAAATATATGTTTAAAAATTTATATAATATATATTAAAATTTATATAAATATAAAATATTTTAAATATAATTATAACTCAAAGGTTTTTGGTGTGGGGGAGTGAAAAAGAGTTGCAATGGAATTTGGAGCAAACTTTCACTTTGGGATGTTGGACATGGGTAAAAAATTTTTGTTGATGGAATTAAATCCAATTTACAATGGTACAGAGCTCTTTCATTTTAGATAAAAAAAATAGAGAATCAAATTTTAAATCAATAAAAATATTTTGTTTAAAATAAAAAATTAATTTATAATAATTAAAAAAAAAGAGTGCGGCAATAGGACAATACTATAACTAGGGAGTTGGGATTAAAATATGATTCATTTGATTAATTTTAAAAGTTAGTTTTAAATATGTTGGTATAAATTTTTTTTTCATTTTAGAGATGAAATTAAAAAATTATTACTTCTTTTTAATAGAAATTAAATATTTATTATTTCTATTAAATGTAATTTAAAAGATTATATGTGAAATTTAAGAACTTTTATGATAGTTGGGATTTTTTCTTTTTAACTGTTAATTGCAAAATAAAATTTATATTTTGGAGAATAAGTACTTACTCATCTTTGTTTTAAAATTGTAATAATATTTAAACAATATCCAAGGAATAAACAGTGTTAGGCACTTGATGCTAGAGATTAAATAAGATTGGATTCCGTGATCAAAACCTGTGGACGTGCCGGAGTGGTTATCGGGCATGACTAGAAATCATGTGGGCTCTGCCCGCGCAGGTTCGAATCCTGCCGTCCACGGTTGTAATATTTTACTGGTAACATTTTTCCGTCAATGTTTATGTATTCATACATTCATATTTAATTCACTTTTTATATTTTTATTGTCTATTTTTATGTAGATAAAGTAATTTTAGATATGATTATACCGACATGAAATATATAATATACGTATTACATGAATATATATTTTAAAATTTATATATTACGAATTATTAATATATTAAAATATAAATAAAAAATATTTTAAACTAGATTATGATATAATAAACCAAACAAAAATGGCATAAATAAATGAATTGACAAATCTACTTTTATGTAAATGAGATAATTTTTCTTGTTTTCTATATACTTAAACTATAAAAAATAAATTTTCGTGACACTTCGAACTTAATTGATACACACTATCGGTTTAGGTTAATTTTACTTTTTTCTTCTTCTTCTAATTAAAAAAATGTTCATAGGCAAATTTGCCACTATACTTTATATTAATTGATATTTGTCATTGTATTTTTTTTTAAATTGATCAAATTTTTTACTACAGTATTATTTGGCTGAATTTAATCACTAAATTTTAATTTTTTACTTAAATTTTTCGCCTAACTTGATTTTGAAAATTTTGAAGATAAAATTAATTTATAAAAATAAAAAAATTAAAAATTAACATAAAACTTTTATTATATAAAAAATAAAGCTTTTTTATCATTATTAATTAATTTATTAAATCCTAATTATTAAAATGAAATGGTTGAAGGAATTTTTATTAAATTTTGTCTTCAAATAATACAAAATCAATTTTGACTGACAGTATTCAATTAAAAATAAAAAATTTTTAACGAAATTCAATCTAACTAAAATAGAGTAGGAAAATTCAATATTGAATTAAACTATATTGACAAATTTGCATTTAATCTAAATATATAATGATAATTATCAATTAAAATAAAGTATAGTGATAAATTTTAACATCTACTTGTAATATGTGACAAATTTATTTTTTAACCAACAAAAAAAAAGAAAAGAAAAGCATCACTTCTATTATTAAACAAAGGAAGAAGTTAATTAGCCTACATAAATATATTATTGTTTTTGCTATTGCTTAGTTTGCAATGGCTTGGGTTCCCATGAAATGATGCACAAATAACATGAAATAATGCTGCATTTGAAACTCCACCAATCATCCTTACCCAAATATTTATTAATTACTAAATGGGAGAAGAATATTTTCCAAAGCTAGCTTTCTTTTAAAGATAAACTTCCCTTTTTTTTTTGGCAAATGTCAATTTAAACAATATAACTTCAACCTTATCCTTGAGAATTTTGTATTAATGAAATGACTACAAAGAAAAATTTAGCAATAGTAAATTCAACAAAAATTTATACAAAAGATTCAAATAGATTTTACAAAATGCAATATTCTATTAGACGACTTTAAAGATCTAATCTATAGTTTCAAACATTACACACATTCATTGACGTTTGATCCCTTAAGAACATCGAACATCAACATTTTGCTACAGTAACTACCTCTTTTAATATTTTCAGCAAGAATTTAAACGGCAATCATATCGTGATATTACAATTGTTATTTTGTATTTTAGACATTTTTTTCTATTAATATTTATTACAATTGGCTGTGGTAACATTGATTATGTCCATAATAATAATAAACACGATATGACTATAAACGTGTTTGTAATCGTAATTTAAATTTTTGATATTTTATACAATGAATTTATAGGATTTGAGATCGAAGACGGTATGGATATAAGTGATCCGAGGAACTAAAATTTGGGATGTTACAAGAAAAACACGCCAGCTTTTGATGATCAGCTGAAGAGTTGATAATGGGTTGATTAAACTGATCATGGTAGCCATAGCTTTGCACGGGAAAAAAACCCTTTGAATCATCAACATTATTATTCCCTCTATCATAATCTTGCCGCAAATCTGGTAAAGTATTTTGGCAGCTTAGATCAGCTTGCAAAATTTGGGTCATGAGATGACTGGATGATGATGACGTTGAACAAGCTTGAAGAATTGGATTCTTAACCTGGTTTCCCTGGTAAGATTCATGTAGGCTTCGACATTGGAAATTCCCTGTCTGGTTTTGTCGGGTATTTTCAGGATTACAGATTTCCAGGTTCTTGTTTTGGGATAATTGGAGAGCAGTGGCTAAGTTGAGGAAATTTGGGTTTCCGAACATTGATCCAATTCCATGAAAACCTGTTGGGTTTCGCTGATAATTGTAAAGAGATGAGCTGAGAAGTGAGGAGATTTCAAGAAGATCGAGTCGAGTATGAGTAACAGGATCAATTCCCATTCTGAGTAATTTCTTCTTCATGTGAGTGTTCCAGTAGTTTTTGATCTCATTATCTGTTCTTCCGGGCAATCGAGCAGCAATAGCAGACCACCTATGTTTAAAGTGAGAAAAAACCGTAAATCAGACTCGGTACTAGACTAAGATGTTTGAATCTGGGACGCAACCTACATCATGCTGATATTCTTAAACAGGTAACATTCTATAGATTCAAAGTTTGAATTTTAACGCTCGCAATTAGAAATATAAACGAGACATCTGTACTTGCAAGCTACTTAGGTTTGGCTAAAAAAAAAACTCGAATTCAGTTTATTCATTGTCGTGTTGAACTCAAGCTCAAACAGCTTGTGCTATTGAACGAGCCAAATTCGAATATTTTAATGCTTGACTAGAGTAGCTTAAAATTTTATCGAATCTTTTATTTGCATCTATATTTTTTATTTTTAATTTGTATTCAAAAAAATTCAAAATTCAAAATTCAAACTCAAGTTCAAGCTCGAACACTTATAATGATTCTGAAATCGTATAGGAATTGAACTTTTTTTTTATTTTGTAAATAAAGCTTAATTGAGTGAACACAAATAATTTAATTTCTATCTCGAATCAAATTTAAATTTTAAAAATAAAATTCGATCAAACCGAACTTGAAATCTCAAATTTTAAATCAAGCTCGAGTTTCTTATAGTTTGAAACAGAAGAAACTATAAGTTAAGAACTACTAGTAATCGGTTGATTAGCAAAACTTACTTGTTTCCTATAACACTGTGTAAACGTATTATAATTTCCTCTTCTTCAATTGAAAACTTCCCCCTCTTGATATCCGGCCTCAAGTAATTAGTCCATCGAAGCCGGCAGCTCTTTCCACACCTCTTTAACCCTTCGATGGAAAATATAAATTAATTCAAAAAAAAAAATCGAATTTTATAACATACTAATAATAAAGCCAATCTTGAGCTTTTGATCCAATGATTATATTACGTTGCAAATATTCATGAGACGTAAAAGGAAAAATACCTGCGTTTTTAGGAAGTGTACGCCATCTTCCGCACCCATGTTTTCGAATATAATCGATCAATATTCGATCTTCTTCTGCAGTCCATGGACCTTTCTTCAATCCATTTTTGTCAATACAAGATTTCCCCGTTTCCAAAAAATACGTAAATTTCTTAAGACAACCTTAAAATTTGCCCCTTTTTTTTAAAAAAGAAAGATAAAGAAGAAAGCTGAATTTGGAAGTAAAAAATTTGGAAAAACATAAAGAGTAATGTAATTGCATGAAGAGACAAGTGTATATATAGAGGAGAAAAGAAGCAAAGCCAAGGAAATAGGGGAAAAAAATTGTGGGGAAGTCAAAGGGATTTGGCACCGACCAATTGAAATTTGTTTTTTTTGTGGAAAAAAAAAACATAAAAACAATCATCTTAAAACCCTTCTGTTTTCATTTTTGCAATGTAAAAGCAAACCTTTAAATTTACGTATATGGCTTACAAAGTTATTAATTAAGTTTGGTATAAAACATTAATTTAATTGATGAAAGTAAAAAATAATAATAAAATAAAAATAATTATATCTTTTAATATTTTATAAATAATATTTTTATAAAAAAAATTATTTACTGTTTAAGAATTTATCTACTTTTTTTTAAAAAAAATTACTCACTTAAAACTATTGAACTCTTAAATGAACTTAAACCAGCCATCATTATTAATTTAAATTTTCATCCTAAGAATGCTATTCATTTTTTTCTTAATAACTTATAAAAATTATCCAATTTTTTTAAAACATCATTATTTTTGAAAACACAAAATTTCTATCTAAAATATCAATTTTTTCAACCAAATTGTGGGTATAACAAATTTTAACTAAAAAAAATTAGCCAAAAGGGTACTTTGAGGTTTTTTTTTTTTTTGGGGTCAAAATCTTGAATCTCATAAGCTGAATACTGAAATTCCCGATTGGATGTATAAATATTTACAGCATGTTGTGATAACAGCTATTAAGTTTTAGGTTGTTTGAGAAAGAAAGTCTAAGGATAAATCTATCTCTAGGTATTATATTCAAAAGTTTCCTTTCCCATGCAAAGGTTCAAATTGTGGCAATGTATTTTTAATTATGCAGCATTTATTTTGATCGTAGATATAAAAAATATTATTATAATTGATTATGATAATATTGAAAATAGAGAGAACTCAAATTATAAGTGGTTATTGGGCAAGTTCGGGTAGGTTCGGGTTAAGTCATTTTGTGTTTAAGTTTTTTTAGAGTTCGGGCCAATTCAAATTCGGATTTATTTGGGTTTGAGTTCTTTTGGGTTCAGACTTATTCAGGATTGAGCCTATTCTAGTTTGAACTTTTTGGGGTTTGGGTTCAAGTTCGAGTGTGTTTTACATCATTTTTATTCTATGTTAAATATAATTACATTTACATGATTTTAAATTTTAAGTCTTGACTTGAATTTGGCCCGGCCCGACTCAAAAAAAATCTTAGTTCGATTTTATGGGCCTAGCCACAACCTTACAAAATTTAAAATTCTAAGCTCAGAGCCAAATTTGGCCTGACTCACCCATTTAGACAATAATATTAAAAAGTTATTTTTATATTAATATTTATATATTTTGTAATTAAATTTGAATAAAATATATTATTTTATTTAAAAAAATACTATTTTAGGCCGAGCTTGCCTTAAACGTAAAATCTGAAACTCAGACCTAATCATACCGGGCTTGCTGGGTTGGTGGACTACTTAGCCCATGGATAGATCTAGTTGCTAGTCTAAATCTAACATATAATTTTTTTTTTCATTTTTGATATGATATTATCTATTATAGCTTTCATTTTTTTTAATTTACCTTATTACTTTCTTATACTATTACTATACTCTAAGTATCATTACTTGAAATGAGAATAATAAAATAAGTATAATATTCAAAGAATCACTTAAAACTTTACTACTAGCATACATAAACTCATAATATTCAACGAGTTTAACTAATTAAATTAATGAAATGTGATAAATAGATGATATATATTATTAATAATATTTTCAAAGTTCATGATATAATTTACTTTTTGATAAATTATTATTTTATCATATATAGACCTGCTTAAAGGTCAAGCAGTAGGCTCAGGCTTAAGTTCTCATATTTTGATTTTGGGCTAACTAGCTCAACTTGAAGTAGTGATTTTAAATTAAAATAATACATATTTTTATTTAAATTTAATTATAAAATATATAAATACTCATAAAAATATTTTTGATATAATAAACAGTACTTTTAGCTTAAGTGGGCCGGTCTGAGCATGTCAAATAAGGGTTTGGGTTTAGGATTTAAAAAAATTCAAGCTACGATCTAACCCGACCCATGAGCATGTTTAATCGTATATAAAATATAAATTAAGTTTTAATAATTGATTAAATTATTAAAGTAATATTAAAATAAAATTGATAATTAAAGTTTTTGCTTTATAAAAATTAATTAATTATAATTTCATCATTTTTATTTTTAGTATTAAATTTGGATTCAGGTTGGGCTCAGGTTCTTTTTTTTCGAGTTTGAGCTATTTTTGATTTAGGTCATTTCGAACTCGGGTTTTTTTAGGTTTGAGTCATTGACTTTTTGATCAAATCAGATTTGATTTCGACTTTGAACTCATGTTTTTTTGGATAGATTTTTGAGTTTAGATTTATTTTATCACCTCTAACCAAAATTATAAAATAACGACCATAACTTTGTATTACAATTGCTATTTAAATCTCTTTTCCTACGTACTTTAATAGTAAGTAAAGAGGAAGCTTATATAACTTGTGCTGGTGCATGCATCTACTTGTCTACTGTATTCCTTCGTCATCAAGATGTATGTTAATTAGTTTACATGTTCATTACATTAGTACATAAAAAATTACATTATTAATCTCTTTTTTTCTTTCTAATTAACTACATATTTGGTTCACATGTATAATTATTCTCTTAAGAGATCATTTGATGTACTACAGTGACATAGTCATTTAGTTTGTAGAATAGTCAATTCTAGCTTTATTCTTTAAACTCTCAGAATAGCTATAATATACTTCTTTCATTGAATGGCTATTTCTGCCTAGAACTTAATACAAAATTACTTTAGATTCAAATTTTTTTATCAAATAAATGAATCTTATAATATTTTAATTTTACTAAACTAAACTTCTACTATAATTATTTTATTCTTATGTAATAATTATTTTATTGTAATTTTATTCTATTACGGGAGAGGAAGGTTTCTTCAAATAAAACAAAATCTAGCTATGTAGTTCTAATTTGCTATCGTGATTTGAAAAGAGAGTAAATGAGTTATGGAAAATAAAAGATTGAATTTTCAAAAATGAAAATTATTTCAGTTAATTTCACACCATAATATAATTTCATGGAAAAAGCTCTTTTATAAAGTATTGTTTCATATTTCATTCGATGGGACTGATAATTTTGACCAAAATTTTGGACCATGTATACGTGCTTTAATTTTTTACCTTTCGTTTCATTTTTAAAGTGATCAAAATCACAAATCCATTCACAACTTTTGATTGGCAAAGGCATTGAAAAAAAAAAAAAAGAAAAGAAAAGAAAAGAAAATTCTGCTTGAATTGTTTGATTAGTAACATGGACATATCATTTCTTACCATTCTTCTTTCATGGTTTAATGTCTCTTTGCTTGCTTCCACTTTACGTAACAAAACTTGAAACAAAGTGCATGAATACACAAAAGTAGTATCAGTATTACTTCCAACCAAAAAAAAAAAAAAAAAGCTAGTTTTTGATTAATTTCTAAAAGGGTTAATTCATAGTAAAAATTCCTCGACAAAATAAATGTTATTTTTAGAAGGGTTTAGATTTGAATTCACTAAGAATATACATATATATACATATATATATATATTTATATTTGCATATATACATATATATGTGTATATTTGTTGTTAGTAAATTAAATAATATTATTTTATTAAATTTTTTTAAATAAATATTGATAATTTTATTTTTAATAAGCTAAAATCATTTATTTCACTGAGAATATAAATTTACACATTATTAGTGTATCAAATATAAAACATAAATTTTTATTTGAGATTAACTTTAAATTAATTTTATTTTATATTATGATTTAATGTTAGATTTTATCACTGTATTTTTATTTTCAATTTCGTTCATTATTAAATAAAAATAATAAAATTAAAATATTTACACGGAATATTTCATTAACGTAAGTGAAAAAGTTATGTTGATTTCATTAATTTTTCCGAAAAATACATAATTTAATAAAATTGAAGAACATTGACAAATACAAAATTGTCCAATAATGTAATAATTAATTTGACCTTAAAATGTCTTCATTTTATTTACTCAGCAAAAATTCATATTGTTACTAACTTAGTATATTATTATTATTATTATTATTATTATTATT
>JBBYHM010000020.1:9529670-9545420 GCA_038381775.1 Adansonia rubrostipa | reverse complement strand
AAATTTTTTTTATAAGAAACCCATTTTTGATAATTGATTTTGACAAATGATTTTTCAAAGCATCCGATGCTCAAATAGAGAAAAACTAGGTGTCTTTTTTCTCCGCCATATATGTTAGTAGTTTTGGAGTCAACTTTGTAATAGTAATCTTTGTCGATTAATTTAGGGCTAGCCTTCAATTTTCTAGCTAGGTTTCCGTAAGAATTAATTTTAACGTACGTTAATTAAGGAGGTTAAAGCAATTTTAAAACTTTTAATTCAACTTAATTAATTTACGTATTTATATAAAAAATAATATTTAAAATAAAAATTAAATCTATTCATGAATGAAATATATTTAATTTATATTGAATTAAATCGTAATAATTTTTTAATTTAAATTGATTTACATTATTATTTATAAAATAAAAATAATTTTATTTTTAAATTTAATTATAAAATATATAAATATTAATATAATAAATTAATTTTTTAATATTTTAATATTATTTAAATAATAAAACGAATTTATAAATTAGTCTAAATCGATCCCTTACCAAGCTTAAATAAGAGATGCAAAACACTTTAAATCACAACCGTCCAGTCAAACAAAGGCTATGAAAAAATAATAATAATAAAGAAAATGAAGATTGTGACTTAACGACTGCAGATGATTAACATCTGACTTAAAAAGTTGAAAAGAGACACTGGGGAAGAAGATTTCCCCACTGGTAATTTGTAGGATAAGGCAACATTAAAAATTCCCCTTTATTTTTTATTTTTTAATATTAATTTCATATGACATGAAGGCTGATTCTTGACCTTTCTGGACTATACTACCACAAACAAATCATTGTCAAATGAAAATTAACTTTGCCTATTTATGATAGTTATTATTAGATCATTTATCATTGCAACACGGTTTCTTCAAACATACCGGAAAGATCTCTAGGAATTATATTAAATATGTTAAACATCGAGTTATTTATTAAAATTTAAAAATTAATTTAATATTTAAAATATTTTTAATAAAAATATTAAATTTAAAAAATAATTTTTTAAAAAAAATAAAATCTTAATTTCATCATTTAAAATCTAAATTTAACTCGACTTTTTTTTTATTATATAATATATAATATATAATTTTTTTGTGTATGATATAATTTATATTATATGAAGAATAAATATACATATATTTTATATTATAATATAAATATTAAAAAATATGAAATTAATTATATTTTAAAATTTAATAAAAATAAAATTATAAAATTACTAAAAATTAAATTTAAAAATATTTTTAAAAATAAAAAAAAATTTAAAATGAGCTCGCTTAAATGGGTCTAGATTATATGTTTAAAAATATAAATAGGTCTAACTAAAATTTAAAATTTATATTTTTAATCGAACCAAATTTAATCAAATATATATGATATTAATATTATACTTAAACTTGACTTGATCCATGAATATCGTTAGCTCATATTTACATAAAAGCCAATTCGTCACTGCATGATCTATTAATTAATGGAGCTCACGAAAAACATTTTTGATGTTCATGAGTTGAACTATTATTAGCTTTTGCAAGAAAAGTTATAGGAAGTAACTTTTTTTTTTTTTCGTTTTTTGGAGAAAGAAAAAGTTATCGAGAATTCATTTAGATTTCATACTGCCAAAGAAATCCTTTATGAGGTAATAACATGTGACTAGTCAATATTAGATATATTATAATTATATAATCAAAAATAAAAATAATTAAAATATAATAATATAATATAAAAAATAATATAAATACGTAAAATTTTTTAAAATTTATATAATAAAAATTAAATAAAATATTTTAAATATTATTTTATAATAAAAAAATACGAAAACAGCTCAAATACACAAATTGCCATAAGAAAGTGCCTTCTTAGACCCATAAAATAGCCCGATATTTGAGCTTTACGACCAAATAAATGGGCCTAGCCCAACTTTAGGCTCAAACTCATTTCATTCACTTGGCAGGACTTAACCTGAATAAACACCCGACCCGATAACCACTTCGGATCGGGTCGTAGTCTCGGGAAAAATCCGGTCTGATTTTCTCTCATTTTCTTCCATTTTTTCTTTGAAATTCCGCGCCCTTTTTCCCCCACACTTTCTCAACTTCAGAAAAGGCTGGAAATTTTTACACTTAATATCTATATTTTTGGTAGCATATCTCTTATTATTTTCCTTTTTTTTTTGAATTTTCCTTTTTTTTCTTACCGTTTTATTTGATTTACTTGCTGTTCAAAATAGAGTTCTTCAGGTTTTTATATTTTGAAAATTTTGAATTATTTTACATTATCTTGACATTTTCTCTCTGTTTTTAACAGGTTTTGAATTTAGAGCTAAATCTATTATTATGACCGATTCAAGAAGGTAAAATTTATCCTTTCCTTTTTCTTTTTTTTCGTTTGAATATGATGTCTTACAGAAAAGTAGTTTCAAATTTTCAGAGAGGATATTAGCAACACGCTTCGAATACTTGTAGCGACGGATTGTCATTTAGGTTATATGGAGAACGATGAAATAAGACGACATGATTCATTTCAAGCATTTGATGAAATATGTTCAATAGCAGAGGAAAAACAGGTGAATTTCTTTTCCTTAAATTTCCTTGTTGATATATTCACCATGATTTTTCCCCGAAAAAGAAACACGGAATTTCTATCTTAATTACTAGGGAAGTTTACGTTTCTTTTTTAGTGTTAGTACGCACTGATTTTAATTTGGTTTTTAGGTGGACTTTTTACTACTTGGTGGAGATCTTTTCCATGAAAACAAACCTTCGAGGTCGACTTTAGTTAAGGCCATTGAGATTCTTCGGCGGCATTGCCTTAACGATCAACCTGTGCAGTTTCAAGTTGTTAGCGACCAGACTGTGAATTTTCCAAATTCGTAACGGTTCTCACTTTTTCTCGGTGTCATGAATTGCCAATTTAATGTCTAAGTTGTTATTTTACATTTTTCTTATTCATCGCCATAAGTCGTAAGGCTCAAATTTTTGTCTAGCTAGTAAATTGACATGTTGGCAATCTTTTGACAATATTTGAATGATGATTTTTTGCCTTAATTGTTTTCTTGATAAGTGTATTTAATATAACTGAAGTAAGTTTATCTACTTGTTTTGTAGATGTATATGCACTCAGATCAAAGTTAGCTTGCAAATATGCTCTTTCCAATGGTTGCTTGATAGCCATTTCAAAGATTTTATCACGTTTAGCTTGTAAAAAGCATTTCTCTCTTTACAGATTTGGGCATGTGAATTATGAAGATCCTCACTTCAATGTCGGCTTGCCAGTGTTTAGTATTCATGGAGACCATGATGATCCTGCTGGAGTGGTAAAGAATTTATGGAAACATGCATCTTGCTTGCTCAATTATTTCCCACTTTCGGTTTCCTATCCTATGTGTCATAAATTTTCATACATCACTAATGCCATGCGTATCTTTATATATGGCGTTGACTAATGGTAGATAAAACTTTCCAACCGTTTACTCTCTTTTTGATTTGTTAGATAATCATGTTTTTTTAGAGTGCGTAAGTCTGCTGTTCTTCAAATTACTTTGAGCTTTCTGTTCCTAACTGTTTATTGGTGACAGGACAACCTTTCTGCTGTTGATATTCTTTCTGCATGTAACCTTGTCAACTATTTCGGGAAAATGGTTCTTGGGGGTTCAGGTGTTGGTCAGATTACACTCTACCCGATTCTTATCAGGAAGGTCAGCTAGTCATTTCGTTAACATGAGGTAGAAGGGTAATTGTATATTCATAGGAAAACTTACATTTATTTTTGCATTGCAGGGCTCAACTGCTGTAGCTCTTTATGGTCTCGGGCATATTAGAGATGAGCGGCTCAAAAGAATGTTTCAGGTACTCTACAAGTTTACATTGATCGTTTTTTAACAACTCATCATTTTCTAAACCCCTACATATTCAGTTAGAATACCTGTTCGTGTGGTTTATATTTGGTTTCTCAGACACCCCATGCGGTGCAATGGATGCGACCTGAACCTCAAGAAGGGCATGAAGTGTCTGATTGGTTCAACATTTTGGTACTTCATCAGAACAGGTTGTGTGTGTGGAGGTGTTGCATGTCCATGTCCGTGTGTATCATGTTCACGTGTTTTGCTTTGTGATTGAGTTATTTCATGCATGACTAAAATTAAAAGTGGAAAAAGAAGACAATAAGGTGTAGATTCACATATATGCATATTGAAACTTTTAACTAACATGGTTTGCAGAGTGAAGACGAACCCTAAAAATGCAATGAATGAGCGCCTGTTCCCACGCTTCCTTGATTTCATAGTGTGGGGACATGAACATGAATGTCTTGTTGACCCTCAGGTGCTGCAATTGTAGAGTCTTCTCATCTCTTATTGTTTATCCCTTTGAGGATGCAAAAGATTGAAGATTGGTTTTAATTTCATAGGAGGTACCAGGGATGGGATTTCACATTACTCAACCGGGTTCCTCAGTTGCAACATCACTGATTGATGGAGAATCAAAGCCAAAGCATGTGCTTCTTTTAGAAATTAAGGTTGTATGTCTGTGAGACTGGGTTTGTCATTTAATCAAGCAGTGTCTGTTTCTTCGTTTTATGTTCATGCCATGATTACTTCTTGTTTTATAGGGAAATCAATATCGTCCAACCAAAATACCTTTAAAATCAGTGAGGCCTTTCGAATATACTGAGGTAAAGCAGTATTTTTTTTTAATTATTTTTAAAGCTATTTAGAAAAGGCAAGCAATTGAGAAGAATCATTCGTCTTAGTCAATGTTCATGATTTAGGTTGTGCTGAAGGATGAACCTGACATTGATCCAAATGATCAAAATTCAATTCTCCAACATTTGGACGAAGTGGCAAGTCTCTTTCTTGCATTATCTTATAGAGAAATCTGACAGATTAAGTCTTTGAAGTATTTGTGGTGGGAACAAAATCCTTTGTCAACTTGTTGTAATAACTTAAATTTTGTTTTAGGTCAGGGATCTAATAGAGAAGTCTCATAGAAGAGCTGTAAATGGATCAGAGCGCAAGCTTCCGTTAGTCCGAGTTAAGGTAATTTCAGCCTTTGTTTTGTGAATGATGCTACCATGATAGCTTATGTTTACAGCAACTTTTATTTTCACTTAACATGGTCCACCTTTGAGAGGGAGGACAGCCTCTCCCTTTCCCCTGCATTCAAATGTTTCTTATCGTATTCTTAAAGGACATCAAAGAAAGAGTGAAAGACCGCTAAAGATCTCTAACTCAACTAAGCCCAACAGATCTTTTTCTAGTTTTATCCTCAGCTGTGATTTCTTCCGAGCATTTGTCTTTTCAACAGCCTCTATCCTCCTTTTCTCCCCACTGCCTTCTCTCTTTTTCTTTCAAATCCTCAAATCAAATTGCCTTTTTGTTCCCCATTTTTCTTTGAAGTTTAATTGGCAGATGTGTGAGGTGGTGATGTGTGACTAATATCAAGGATCTCATTTGCAAATTTCCCTGTTGTCCTATGAGTCATATGTTAAAAATCTTTTACTACATAGGGAAGATTTTCTTCATGGTACCTTTATTGCTAGCACTTCATCTTTCGGAAAATACTACACATCTTTTTAAACCTTTTTTCTGAGATCATCCATCCTGTATGGTGGATTATAAAGCTTGTTACATTCATTTTAATGTAATTTTTTTTCATGAATTTGACCTTTCCTTATCAAGTAACTTTATTTCGTTTGTAAATTTTTTTACTGATTTGATGTGCAGTTTTTTACTCTATGCTTGTCTTGATTAGGTAAATCATTCATTTCTGAAAGGAATTTATCTCTAGCTTTCAGAGATAGCCTTTTAATAATTTTTATGTGATATTTAGGTGGATTACTCTGGATTCATGACAATAAATCCTCAAAGATTTGGGCAGAAGTATGTTGGGAAGGTATCTTGAGGGTATCGCTCATACAGTCACACTGTAGTAAGAATAAGGTCTAATTTTTATTTTATTCCCTCATTCAGGCACTAAATGATTAGCATTCGATGTTTGTAGGTTGCAAATCCCCAAGATATCCTTATATTCTCCAAGGCTTCTAAAAGGAGCCAAAAAGAAGGTAATTTAATGGTCCAGACTTCATATTCTACTCAACTGTGACTGCTTCTAGAGAATTTAGCTGTTTACTTCTCAACCATACTTTCTTTCCTTTTTTTTTTTTGAAAAGCAAAATTTTTTATTTAATCTTTTGCTATTAGATGTTTCCACAACAGCATCTCGATTGTCAAAGCTCTTCTGTTTTGCTAATCTTTTATCCGATTGATGTTAGCTTATAGAAGCATTGTATAGCTTGAGTTTAACTTAAGTTTCTTTATGATTTGTAGCGAAAATTGATGATTCTGAAAGGCTTCGTCCAGAAGAACTAAATCAACAGAATATAGAAGCATTAGTTGCTGAAAGCAATCTGGTACTCAAACTCAGCATTCCCTGTTTCCTTTTTGTCTTTCTTATTTTACATATTTTACTTAATACTTACTTTAATGTACTCCTGGAGGGTACCAAGCATAATGATCTGAAAATATTGTTCTATGGAAAAAATTTTGAAAATTAATCATTTATTTTCTATGCAATATTTAATTGTACGTCAATCATTATAACTAAACATGGATTGAGCGCTTCTGCATGTGAATGTTGTATCGGATTTTCAGTTTTCTCAGTTACTGGGCTAAAAGGGACTCGAATAACAGGGATAAAATATTTATTGTGAAGCTTATTCACCTTTAGCCTGGCCCTTCTTATCATGTCTATATTGCAGAAAATGGAGATCATTCCAGTCAATGACTTGGATGTTGCGCTGCACAATTTTGTTAATAAGGATGACAAATTGGCTTTCTATAACTGTGTGCAATACAATCTTGAAGAAACTCGTGTAAGTATTTTACCTCTACCCAATATGCAGTCAAAATAATGTAAATCATAATGTCAGAACGGGGAGGGGAAGACCAAAGAAGACATGGGCAGAAAGTATTAAAAAGGACCTCGGTTTAACTCAATATATGGTCCTAAACAGAGCTCAATGGCTTTTATCTGATCACATAGCTGACCTTGATTTTGGGAAAGGCTTGTTTTAATTCTTGTTTGGTTTTATGTCAACTGGATCTCCTGTTATAAATTCTTTTTGAATGATATACTGTGACATAATCTAATGGTTTTTTTGCCTGTATTAGTTTGATAGTGTTTACATCTTTTTTTGTCATCTTGCTCCTGTTCCTTTTAGTGATTTCTTCACTCTTTTGATTCGACAGAACAAAATTAGAAAGGATTCGGATGCTTCAAAGTTTGAAGAGGAAGACTTAATTCTTAAAGTTGGAGGGTGCTTGGAGGCAAGAATTTCAAGTTGATATGCAATATCCTCTACTGGAAAAGTGTTCCTTACTCAATTGTTCTTTCCTTGCTAGTGTTTTCAATCGATGGAAATAGCAGGCTATACTTTAATTCATGTGTTAATTTTGCAGGAACGTGTCAAGGAAAGGTCATCAAACCCCAAGGATACCCTTCAGTTTACATCAAGTGTGCAGTCCTTGGAGGTATCTTAATTTATATTGTGCTCCGGGCTAGTAAAAAATGATTCCATATATTCCGCTTTCTGTTTGTTCAAAATGTTGCTTCAGGTTGCTTATATAAAACATTCTCTGCATCTAAACTTCTATTTCTTCAATATTATAGAATGTCAGGAGTAAAAATGATACAGGACTAGGAAGTGCAGCCTCCTTTAGCGATGATGAAGACACAGCACAGATATTAAGCTCTGCCAATAGAGGCCGGAAAGGGTCTTTGACAGCTTCTCGATCATCAGGTAGAGGTAGGGGCAGAGGCTCGGGTGGCTTCAAGCAGACAACTCTAGATGCTACATTGGTGTTTCGCCATTCTCAAAGGTGACACTTTGACCTAACCTGTTGACAGGTGTATGACTTGAGAAAATAAGTATCAGCTACAATCTGATATCAATCAATAAAGTGGAAAATTCGATACCTTCTGTGAGTGCTAACAATGTTTATTTTAATGGAGCTGCCAGTGTTGCTAGTACATGAAAATGAAACAAGTGAGCTTACCACAAGAGATATTAATTGTTGTTAGAAGGATGCCATATCTCTATCTCTATTTCTCTGGAGATTTAATTGTTAATTTCCTTAAAAGTTTGAACATTCGCATCGCTAGCGAAGTTTCATGGGTAATTTGCCTAATGCAGATCTGCATCAGTTGCTGCATCAGCAGCGG
Organism: Adansonia rubrostipa; assembly: GCA_038381775.1. Lineage (NCBI taxonomy): Eukaryota > Viridiplantae > Streptophyta > Magnoliopsida > Malvales > Malvaceae > Adansonia > Adansonia rubrostipa. The sequence goes on along the minus strand of JBBYHM010000020.1, from coordinate 9,537,169 downwards.
TTCAAAGTATTGCTGATGATGAGAAAAATGTTGACTCTGCTTCAAGTAAGGAACATGGAATTAATGAGCCTGAAAACAGTTCGGTATGTAATACTGTCTCAGTCCGTTAATTTCATGCGGACAGCCACGCTGCCTTTTCTATTGCGTCTCTAGATGACTGTATACGATAATCACAAATTAAAGAATGATTTTCTCTTTAAACATACATTATCCTTCAAGAAAAAAAAATCTTTGTTTTTACATTTGAATTGTGTTTTCTTTACTGACATAATACCATAAAAATAATGTAAACGCAAACTGATAAATGCTCTTTATCTTTTGAAGGAAAATGATGAAACCGTTCAAGGTAATGGAAACAAAAGAGCTGCTTCTAGGGGAAGAGGTAGAGGATCTACATCTAAGCGGGGAAGGAAATCCGATAACTCTTCAATTCATAAAGTGTTTATGAACAAGCATGATGATGATGACAGCGACGATGCTGAAGAGATTGCAAGGAGATTTAACAAGTCTCAACATCGGGTTAGCATTTGTTCATCTTTTCTTTCGTTTTGCCGTGCCATTTTCTACAGTTAACTAAGCAATGTATCTTGCTATGGATACCTTGCACTATTTATTGGGATTCCATGACTGAAGTCTGAACCAGTCTCTTCCTGTTTCTTAGGTAACAAAAAGTTATGGTTCTTTGAGAAGATAAGTGTCATCACGATTTCCCGTCCAACCCTTCTGCATCTTAGCATCGACCTATATGATTATGAGGATAAACCGAAGAGCAACACTATCTAGCAGCAGCCCTCGGAACAGAAACGTACAGATCAGATTCATATATGGTATCCAATGAAGGAACATAATGTCAAAGTCACTAAGAGATCTGTAGTGTTTTGCACATAATCAAAAGGACAAAGATATTGATTGTGAAAAAAAAAATGTAGGATTATATTTGTAAAAAAAAGGAACTATAAACAGTTTTTAGGTATTCATAAACTAAAATTATTCATAAATTATGATGATATTAATAAAATTAAGAAGAAAAGAAAAGAAGAAATCTTCGTTGAGAGATGTATATGGTGGAGAAGGTTTTGAGTAAGGTTATCAAATCTAAAATTTAGACCTTCTAATTACTATTTTTTATTAAGACTCTATCCTTTATTGCTTAACCAAAGACAAAATATGTCCAAGTTGTCTAATTTTTTTTAATTTTTTGAAGTAAAATTGTATGCGGAGCGGAATTTGGCAAAGGTTAAATATTCATATTAATGGAATTAGTGACTACGGATCAAAAAGTCAACAGCGGGGATAGCTCAGTTGGGAGAGCGTCAGACTGAAGATCTGAAGGTCGCGTGTTCGATCCACGCTCACCGCAATTTTTTTTTTCTTTCTTATTTATTCTCTTTATTTGGCAACCTTTCTTAAAATCTCCGTCGTTCAAAACGGCATAAAATCTTATGAGACACGACAACTAAATCAAAGTCATATGCAAAACTTATTTATCGTCTTTTAATTAAGCAGAGGATAATATTATGTGGATATAAGGATATGACTTAGGAGATACTTCAAATCCTTTCCAGTCATTTCATTGGCTGATTTTTGAACCCCTCAAAATCTGCACCACAATTCCCTTACCCTTCTTTTGATTCTTCATTTTCTTCTTCTTTTCTTCTCCACATATAAAGATTTTCACTACCCTTTCTTTACATTTGTCCAGCTGAATATTAACTGAAACAAACCCAAAAGAAAACACTGCCTCTTTTAACTCTGAGAGACAATGGCTTCGATGCTTAGCTCTGGAACTGTTCTTAGGCCAACCCCATTTCTTGGCCAATATAACAATGCTAACCCTCTCAGAGATGTTGCCTCTATGGGCACTGCCAAATATACAATGGTCTGTTTTTGAAATTGTTTTCTTGCATTAGTATTTTCGTCTGGTTTCATAGTTTTAATTTTTTTTATTGCTTTCTTTTCTTTTTTTCATTGGGTTTTGGATGTGTAGGGAAATGAATTGTGGTATGGACCTGATCGAGTGAAGTACTTGGGACCATTTTCAGCTCAGATTCCATCTTACTTGACTGGTGAGTTCCCAGGTGACTATGGATGGGATACTGCTGGCTTGTCAGCTGACCCTGAGGCCTTTGCCAGGAACAGGGCTCTTGAGGTAAAGCTCTCACTTTCGATCTTAACTTCTTAAATGTCATCATTCTTCTCTTTTTCTCCAATTAAAAGATGCCATAAAATTTGATCTTAGAATTGAAGTTGTGTTTTTCTTTGTTGCTTGCAGACGCATGGTTTTTTTTTTTTTTTTTGTACTTTTTTCACGTATTTGGAGGGCATATTTTTATATTTTATCCGAAAATTTATTGTATACGAGTACTTTAAAGAAATGAAGACTCAGAGCAACATAAGGTGCATGATAGCACAATTGAAACTATGTTTGTTCAGATCCAATGCCATGGTTTTATAAACCCTTGATAATAATTATTTGTTATAAAACAACATTTAGGTAATCCATGGAAGATGGGCAATGTTGGGAGCTCTAGGCTGCATCACCCCGGAAGTCCTTGAGAAATGGGTTAGAGTAGACTTCAAGGAACCAGTATGGTTCAAAGCTGGAGCCCAAATTTTCTCAGAAGGTGGCTTGGATTACCTAGGCAACCCCAACCTGGTCCATGCTCAAAGCATCCTTGCCGTCCTCGCATTCCAGGTCGTCCTCATGGGGCTCGTCGAAGGATTCCGAATCAACGGCCTCCCTGGTGTTGGAGAAGGCAACGACCTTTACCCTGGTGGCCAATACTTCGACCCTCTTGGCCTTGCTGATGACCCTGTCACATTTGCTGAACTTAAGGTTAAAGAAATAAAAAATGGCAGGCTAGCCATGTTCTCCATGTTTGGTTTCTTCGTCCAAGCCATTGTTACTGGCAAAGGTCCCCTGGAGAACCTGTTGGACCACCTTGACAACCCTGTTGCCAACAATGCTTGGGTCTATGCTACCAAGTTCGTGCCTGGATCTTAAATTAATATAAACCTTAGATCCAAACTTGTTCTATAAAATTAGCTTGTGTGGATTAGAAATGGTGATATGTATCTATGAACTTTGTAGATTTTGAAGAACTTTTGACAAATTTAAACTGTCTCAATGAGAATTCAATGCAATTCATGGTTTGAATGAAGTTGCAGGGCTTGTTGATATAGATGAATTGCTGAGATTTTCATACAATAATGCCAAATCCTAATCCTAATGGAATGATAAAATGCTTTTCTATTTGTTAATAAGACAAAGAATTAGAACCGGGTTATACATAGAGCTAGCAACTAGTGTATTTGTTTCATTTTCATATTATTTTTCATTAAAAACTGTCTGATATATATTAACATATCCGTGTATTTATATTTTATTCATTTTTTAATGTCTTGTTCTATTTTAATTATTTATATCATATTCATATAGGTATCAAAATTATCATCGTTATAGAATACTTCTGTCTATTGGAATTAACCAATAAACAGGATATGCTGGAAATGAAGAGAATGAAATCATAATTATTGTCTTTTCAACAAATTTTCTTTTCACCCTCTGTTCTTGAAAGTAATCCGAAATGGGCAATAAGCAAGAAACATGATAATTCTATTAGGGCTCCATAAATCCACTTATTTCTACTTTTCCATATTTCATATGAGTTATCACAAACACAATGAGACTAACTTTTCTTTCATCGTTACTTTTGTTTAATTAGTATTAATAAATTTATATAGTTAGAATAAATTTACAACAAAGAATAAAAAAAATAAGAACAATATGATTACTCTAAATGAGTACTTTTACCAGGACTGACTTAAACAACTATTACCTGATCTCATTATAGGTTTCACCAAATATAAATATATAAATAATTCAGTCCTTAATTATCATTCACCCCCATATTTTCTTCCATTCACATTTCCATCATTTTGTAATAGGTTTCATAGAAGTTACTCAGGAAACATCTGAACAATATATGACTTGTTGCATTGCATTGAATTACACATTTTATGTCGATAAAATCTTTAATTTTTCACCCCCCCCAAAAAAAAAGATATGGACGAAGAGATTTTCCTGGTTGCAGTCATCTTGGATTTGCTTTTCTGATTCTTTCTCTGAGATTTTAAACACGATATAAATACCGGAAATGACCCAGTGTATAACAGATAATGATGGAATTAACCAATAAACATGATATACAATGCTGGAAGAGAATGGAATTATAATTCTTGTCTTTTTCAACAGTTTTATGTTTTCCCCTCATGGCCGGTGCTTAAAAGTAATCTGAAATGGGTAAATAAGCAAGAAACATGATAATCCTATGAGAGCCCCATAATCCCCTTATTTCTCCCACTTTTCCCATATTTCATTTTATCACAAATATATGAACCGAATTACATTTCGGAGGCTTGGTATAATAATAACGGAGAATTGTCGGAAAAGTTATATTCTATCAAACATGCATAGAATCCTAGCAGGGCCCATAATCCACTTATTGCTTCTACTTTTTCATATTTTACGTTGCAAGCAAGATAAAAGAAGGTTGGGCATCAATTGATTTGATCTTACTTTAAGTGGGCTTGAATTGGCTTGCTGAACCATCCATTATTATTATTATTATTATACTTTATACTGGGGGCTTAAGTGTAAAATCTAAAAGTTAAAGGATTTGATATGAAAAAAAGAGTTTAATAAGAATTTTTCTTTTTTTTTTTTTAATTATTATTTTCTCTTGTATATTCGGGAACAGAGGGAAGAAGTAGAGAAATAAGGAGAGAAGGGAAAGAAGAGGTCTGGAATTTTGGAAAAAAGCCAAGAAATTGAGTTTTTTTCATCATTTTCTAGGAGGTAAGCTTAATAATCATCATTTTATATGTTTTATTTCATGTACAGTGGAAAATCCAAGCTTTTATCCATGGTTGGCAACTCTCCCGGTGATTTCCGACATCCAACACCACTTTTAGGCAGCACTTGGCGTTAGGGTTCTAAAGGAACAAATTTAAGTTGATTTGGATGGGCAGATTGTAAGATATGATAATTTAGGTTATGAGTTTAACAGTGATGGACTACCAATTTTAGGTTGCGGGAAATCTACCGTCTGGTGTCGGATTTAGGCGATGCTTGAGTCTAAATTATATTACGAAATGTGAAGTTGCCCACCTTAATAGTACTTTATCTGCTTCATATTCCATTTTCTTCTCATCATACAGGATTTTGCAGACAGAAAGTGAGAGAGAAACATCTGAATTCTGCTGTTTTCTTGAGAAATTTTGCAAGCAGAAATTTAAAACTGTCTAGTAACCAGCTTATTGTATTGCCTCCTTTCACCAGGTAATTTTTTTTTTATTAATTATGATTTTTAATCTTTGATTTATAACTCCAAAAACACTACGGCACATAAGATTTTCACCTTTCAATTATAATACTAATGATTTCCCCTCTTCTTTTATTGCAGCTATATATTTTTCCACAAAATATTTCTACTTAACAAGGTCAAGGAGTCAAGGAGATTAATTAATTTAAGGTTAATTAGTTAACCTTATTACTTCATCTTAATTTCCACAATTATTTGAAGAAGAAACCAGGTAAATATGTTACCAACCCTCTCAATTTATTCTTTCTTGAACTTGCAATTATTTCTTAAATATGTTTCATTGGATATAATAATGTTGTTTTTACAAGATAATTTCTTCTTTTATTAATCAAATACATACACTACTTGCCTATTCTTAGATTATAGTAATCTGTCCACAACTGAAAATTTTTGCTGACTGTTCCAAAAACGTTAAAATTTGCTTGGGTTTCTATGATGATTAGTATTGAAAATGGGTGTCTCTCTTTTTTCATCATTTTTATGTTGTAATTATTAAAACTAGGATTCGTAGGTCAAAAAACTTGTGATGGGTTATCTACAAGGGACAAAAATTAATAATTTATATGGCGTTGATTAATTATGGTTTATTTATTGGTTTTGCTTGAAATTAAGTGAAATGTTAAGGAAAAATTTTTAAGGAAAATATATATAAAAAAAAAAAGTTAAAAGGAATAAACATTTGGTAATGTCTCTTGGAGAAACATAGCAACTGAAGCACTAATGTAATATATGTTTGGCTTTTAAACTACAGGGAGTTGAATATATGGAGCTTGTAGGTCCAATTTTTGGAGTGGGAGAATGCTTTGCGGGTTCAACCTATAGATATATAGATCGTCATAGGAAACTCAAAAAACATTTAAATGATCTTAGAGGAAAAATGGAGGAGCTAAATATCCGAAAGGGAGATTTGGAATTACAAAAGCAAGCAGAGATTTGTCGTGGAAAAATGGTGAAGGGAGAAGTGGAGAAATGGTTTGAAGATGTACGAAAGGTAAATACTGAAATAGAGAAGATTGAACAGAAGGTCCTTGCAGTTTCATACTTTTCGCGTGGCCGTCTAGGAAAATCCGTTTGCCGAATGATTGAGAAAGTTAAAGAAATTCATCAACGAGGTAGTTTCATTCAACGTTTGGCTGTCGATGTGCCTTCTGCTGCTGAGGTAACATTGCCAGTGACAAATCTAGCAGGTGAAATTGATGTCAAAGAACGTATTTGGGAGTGTTTGACGAGTGATGAGGTTGGAATGATTGGAGTCTGCGGGATGGGTGGCATAGGAAAAACCACAATTATGAAGCATATCAATAACCAGTTGCTGAAGGAGACTCGATTTGATAAAGTGATATGGGTAACCGTATTGAAAGAATTGAATATCTTCAAACTACAAGAAGCTATCGCAAATTCTATGAAAGAGTCTCTTCCAATAGAAGAATTGGAACGGGCAGCAACATTAAAGATTATCTTGGAGGGAATGAGATATGTGTTGATTTTGGATGATGTTTGGAATCGGTTTTCCCTATTAGATGTGGGAATCCCTGAACCAACACCAGGTGAAGGGAGGAAAGTAGTGCTTACTAGCAGATTGATCGATGTTTGCAAATCTATGGGTTGTGAGGTGGTCAAAATGCAACCACTTTCTGAAAAGGAGTCCATGAACTTATTCTTAGATCATGTGGGGCACAATGTTCTACAAGATCAAGCTTTAGGAGACATTGTGAAGCAAATTGTTGCAGAATGTGGTGGTTTACCGCTTAGCATTGTGACAATAGGCAGTAGCATGAAGGGAGTAGACGATATTTGTGAGTGGAGGAATGCGCTATATGAATTAAAAGAGCAGGTGAAAAGTGTGAAAGGATTGGACATCGAAATATTTGAGCGATTGAAGTTCAGTTATGACCGTTTGGGAGATGCAAAAATCCAAAATTGTTTTTTATATTGCTCTTTGTATCCTGAAGATTTTGGAATTGAAAAAGCAGAGTTAATTGAAAATTGGATAGACGAGGGACTCCTTGATGACTTAAAGACGAGACAAGCAATGTTTGACAGAGGCCATAGCATTTTGAATAGGCTTGTAAATAACTGCTTGTTAGAGGGGGGTATAGAGGATGATGAGGAAAG
>JBBYHM010000020.1:9509541-9529570 GCA_038381775.1 Adansonia rubrostipa | reverse complement strand
AATTTCTCGAGAGGATCCAAAAATTACTTGATCTAAGCCTTTTTTAAGCTTTTGTTCTGATTTTACTGTAAGTATTGAAAAGGAATGAACAAATTAAAGCAGCTACTTCAGGCAAAGACAATCAGACATTGTTAAAAAGCATGTTAGTATGTTTCCCTTTTGTGCATCAAAGTCAAAGCTAATTAGCCAAGTTAATCAATTAAATGTTTTTCTCTTTCTTTCTGCATTTGGTCGCTTTTCACATTTACCAATAAATATTTGATACACTAATTATGTATTCATACATAATCAATGAATTAGATAATATTACTTGAATAAGGTTCAAAGAAGAATGCTGGTTTTTCTCTCACATCCCCAAATCAAACTATTTGAAAAAAAATAATCTCATTGTATGTAATAACGTGATTAAACAAATTATAATCTTAAAATAAAATCCCAATAAAATAATTGGATAAAAGTGTTGGCAAAATAGTAATTTTCTTCGTTTATATATTCTCTAATGTAAATATAACTTTAAGAAAAACGAATTAACCTAAAATAAGCATGAAGTTGTCTTTAAATTTGATACCTAAAATCTCATAATTTATTTTTATTGGCAATACAAATATTCAAAATTTACTTATAAGAGATTACTAAATAAATTATCCTCTCTTAAAAGGGAAAATCAAAAGATGAAAAATAAAAGAAGAAAATATTGTAAGAGTCGGCAATTTTAAAGATGGGCCGGAAAGCCCAATAAATTTTAGCCACTCTTTAAACGTGGGCCGAATAAATCTTTGCATTTTTCCTTTAGACCAACGCTGTTATAAGTGGAACGGCCGATTAAATTGATTTACGTTCAATCAAAAAACGTGCACAATATCTAAGACTCTGTTTGGAAGTCCGGTTGGATGCAACCCATCTTAAAACTTCGAAATAGCCCACCACTAAATCTAGACCAATAAGGCAGAAGCTTGGATTAAAAAATTATATCAGATTTGCCAAAAAGGACTTGTTCAACAGGGATCGAGTCCGATGTTATGTAAAGAATAGATTTACCATTTGAACCTATCTAAAATGATTCAATCGATAAAAACTTGAAGAAAATCAAGAAAAACCTTTTTTTAAAAAAAAAATTACAAATATATATATATTTTTTTGTTAATTGATGAAATTTGAACTATAACATCTTGAGTTATATCATACCATTAAATCAAATATATATTTTTATTAATTAATTTTTATATATAATATTTATTTGACACTAAAATCATTTTAAAAATTTTATTTAAATAAACTACTGATCCAACTAATTGGATCCCATTTTTTAATATTGGAAGTGTTCATTAGACTTTGACAATGTTAAATACGTTATACGAATATAACTCATATAAAGTAATTAAAATACGATATAATATATCAAAAATTTATATCTCAAAATTTATATAATATGAATTATTAACGTATCAAATTTATATATATATAAAATACCTTAAATATAATTATGATACTATAAAATACACAAATAAAACAAAAATACAAGAATTGCAAGTCTACTGTTCAAGGACCACGAATTTATGCCCATTACCGACCTTAATCACAGAGAGCGGCCGAAAAAAGGACATTGATGTTGTTCAAAGAAACATGTTCGAGCAGGATTGATTAGTCCAATTTGAATCTAAACTCATCTTTATTAAAGTATTGGCATAAATCTACTCTTACAAATCACCCAAATATAGAGGGAAAAAAAAAAGAACAGAAACTGCATCTAAAAATAGTTTACAATCCCCCTAAAAACCCTTGCAAAGCTCTGAATTCCAGTAAAAATAACTATTTTGGTATAGTATGACAAAGCCAGCAATAATCAAAGCCAGGAATCCAGCTCAGTGTTTTGAGAACATCCCTTGTGTCAATGATGAAAAATCATAATCCTTAACTGATTGCGAAGAATTCGCCGACGGGACCGGGGAAGCTGATTGAGGCTTGGTTGCTCCGGCCGTCGCAACAACATTTGCTGGAGTGACTTGCCCCAATCCATAAAAGCTACAAGAATCGACAAACCGAAAATTAGGAGCATGGAGCACCGATGGGTGAAGTTTGTAATCTATTGAACACATCAGCGGCACGGGATTTTCGGAATACAATTAGAAACTTTATCGGGCATTTAAAACCACAGGGAGATTAAGTGTATCGTATGACCGCCCAAACTCGTGGCAAGGCCGACCATATTCAGGAGACAAAACCAAGAACAAAGAGATTAAATATGTACCTGGATGATGGATATGCAACAAAGTTTCCCACCTGTGTCTGTCCCATAGTCATAGTCTAATGCAGCGGAAAACGAAGTGCACAAATGAGAAACTTGCTAGATAGGTTTCTTTAAAAGCGCTATTATTGCAACTATACTATAGCGTCTACCTGCATAAGTTTCTGCAGATCAGCTTGCCCAGCAACTGGCATCATCATTCCAGGGATTTGATAGCCAATATTGGGCCAAGTTTGAGTGGGTATGGGTATGCCATTAGATGGAGGCTGTTGGGTGTTTCCGGGAGCAGATTTAGCAGCAGCAGCCATGAGAAGGGACTGTTGTTGTGCTAGCAGAGCTAGCTGCTGTTGATGCATTGCAAAAGGCGACACCATATTGGACTGTAATTGATTGAAACCATGACATTAACAATGTAATACCCCACCAAAGAAAAAAATAAGTCATAAATAAATGCATACTGATGTTTAACAAGAAGCATGATATAATGTAAGTAATGATCTGATTAGCTCCAACCAGCAAATGATCAATAAATATAAGTTTTGCATCAAGAATTCCTAAGACACAGGTAAATGCTGTTGCAGATATACCTTATCAAAAAGGCTCATAATATCATTTTTCACATCTTTCTGGGGCTTCTCTGGGACTTGGTTGGTTGTCAATGGAGGTGAATCACTGAATAAATCCTCAATTCCAGTAGCAGACTGAGTTTTACTTTCAGCAGCTTTTGGTGGATTGGGTTTCTCAGTTGTGGAAGCCTCTCCAGCAGCTACAGAATAGATGTGTCAAAATCAACGGCAATAATAAAATGCTATAACCATAACTCTGAATTCACAGGTTGTTAGCACTTGGTACAAAGCATTTTGACAAGATAATGACGAAAAAAATGCCAAAAAAAAAATTATTGAGAAATATGAGGACATACATTGGAAACCTGCCCAATTATTATCATCAGTAGAAGCTGCCAAAGAACCATTTTCACTTGGGCCATTATCCATGGAAAGCATGTTGAAAAGGTCTGTAGCATAATTGACTTTAGGGGTGGTGACAATGGGAGTGGTCTCTACAGTTGATTTTGTTGCCTCAGCTGATGCAACAACTGGTTCCATTTTCAGAACAACTGGCTCAGGCTTCTGGATGGGTGTAACCTATTCGATCATTATGAACATTTTTAAATATATATGTATATATAGGAGAGGTCAACTACTCGAAAGGGATACTATAAAGAGATAAGCAAGAAAGCAAGTTAAACCATGCACAAAACAAATTCAAGACCGTTGTTCTAACTTCTAATTTATCCTACTTATTTGCAACTTAAGCAAGTGATAAACTTTCTTTCCTTGGCATTATTCTCGTAATTCTTCATTCTAATGCTAATAGCCCTCATATTGTTCATGTAAAATACATTAAGGAGAAAAAAAAAAAAAACAAATGACTCGTTTTCTAGAAAGAATTAGAAACCAAAGCACATAGGCAGCAAAATAACTTAGTACCTGATCAGGTCCCTTAGGAGGAACAGGAAGACTAACTCTTGCTGCAGGAGGACTTTCTTTTCGGCTAGATGCTTGTTTGTTCCTCCTTTCCTCAAATGAATTCTCAGAATTACTAATGTGCCCATGACCACTTTTTTCCGTAGGTCTCTGCCAACTTGAAGGAGCCCTTTCATCCAACGCTCTGGGTGGTGATTTGGGTTTTCCATCTCTAGGAACCCATCTCTTTTCTTCATACCTAGAAGAATATATAAAAATTAGAATAATACCACCCCCCCCCCCAAAAAAAAAAAAAAAATTTCACTTAACCTAAAAAAGAAATTAATGTGACCCAGAAAACTCTATGAGACATACTTTGCACGGATGAAGTTCTCAATTCCAACTCTATCATAATTAGGGGGTAACTCAGCTTCCCAGTAACTATTTGCCTTGTCATTCCCCATAGCTGTATAATAAGATAAATTATTGTCATATTTCGTAGGCTCTTTTCCATCTTAACATAAGAACCATCATCAATCATAATCATACAAATCCATGACCTAACAAAGAACTTACATTGAATAAAAGAAACCTGCTCAGGAAGCCATGTGTCTAGAGTAGCAGATCTAACCTGCAGCAAGAGCCAGTAAGATGTAGATATGCATTTGGGAAAAATAAACTGTATTCCACTAATAATAAAATCAAATTTTAATAATGGATAAAATAGAAGAGGAAAAATGTTCAAGAACTATCAGGCATTAGGATAACTGTTGGCATTTGGAGACAATGTGGATGACTGTGGGATAACCTATATACAGCAGAGGAAAAAGAAAGATTGAAATCTCAGATAGCCCAAATCGAGACCAATCCCGACATTCTGAGTGAGCCAAATCCACAACCGTATCGGAAAAAGCCTTAGAATTAGTCTATTATGACAAAAAAATGCTCATCACTTCAACTGGTTAATAGCTAACCCCTCCAATCCTTTTTAAGTCTTAAGACATTAAATAAAAATTTGAACACAAGAAATGTGCCAAGCCATTTCAGGGGCACCAAGTTTCGTTCCTAGTATGTAAGAGCACCACTCCGAACACAGTGACAGTATATGCATATCAAAGAACTTTCTCAATCAGGAAGAAATAAAGTATGCATTCCAGAGATAAGAAAAGCACCTTTGATATGTGAACACCGAGACTTCTGTGGATCCCAGAACACTGCATGCATATAAAGATACCTAAATTCACACTTGCCCATCTTGGACCTCTGTTGAGAAAAAGGCAATATTAGCACCTATGATAGGAATGAATGTGATCCCTGATTCATGACAGAAATTAAAAAAAAAAAAAAAACTGTACTAAGACGATTTCTATTTTAGTATTTGCTATCAAAAAATCCACATCATCTCTCTTGATTTTTCTTGTTACATACTTGGCTTTGCAGTCAGCACATTCCCTATTCTCTGGCAATTTAAGAAGACCTTCAAGAATCTGTGTATGAGGAGGCGAAAAAAATTAAGAACTTTAATCCCGAAAACAGACTGGCCGAACATCAAAATTGATAAAATTATGAACATGAAATATGAATTAACCTAAATTATTGGTTAAACGAGTTTATCATATCATATGGATTATCAGATATGCACAATAACCTAAAAGTTCGGGTGAATATACACATTCATGAAGAATAAGGAGGAATTTAACTCCCTCCACGACCGAAAGCATAGGCTTTGAATAGGAAGATTTCGTGAAATTTTTGCGGCAGTCCAAAAATCCACCTTTCAAAAGTTTCACATATATGAACAAATCAATCATGATCAGCAAACTTGACAAAGATATTAAAAGGGAAAAAGCATAATTAGGCAAAAAAATTCCAAACTCATAAACAAAACTGATTTAGGAAATCTGAGTTTAGGTCTCCGAAGATAGAAAAAATTAACATATGATGCTATTTAAAATGCAACTTTTGACTGAGGAAATTCCATTAATTTCAATGAAATTTAGAAGCTTGATCTATCTAAACTGATCTTAATCTGATAACAATTTTAGCATAAACGCCATTCACTCATATAAAAAATGTCTTCTAAGAGCTCATATTCGCTATTCAACATTCGATTCGATCAAATACTTTATAAAAAAGAAGAAATTTCGATCAAACAATCAAAAAATTAAGAGAAATGCAAAAAATCATGCGAAAAGCAGCAAAAATCGATATAAAAAACACAGATCAAATCCAATACAAAGTCGAAACACAAGGAAGCCATGAAAATGGAATAAAACATCGGAATTAGGATAAAAAAAGGTGAATTTTGAATCACTTTTCGGTGTTTCGCGTTGAGCTCCTTCGAAACGTTAGCCTTCTCGTTCATTTTTGAGAAATGAAAAGAAATCTATAGCCAGAAAAAGAGAGGCGAAGATGATGACGGCGGCGACGACGGCGACGACGACGACGACGACGAAGAAGAAGAAGAAGGGTAATTTGGAAAGAAAGCGAAGGTCAATTCCGTCTTTTTCCTCGCCTCTCTTTCTCTCTTCTCTCCCCCTCTCCTTCTGTGTTTTTTTGTTTTTTTTCGTCGACTCTCTCTGATTTTTATGCCACTCAAAGAAAAATAAGAGAAAATAAAGAAATATAAAAAAACAAAAGAGAGGGAAATTGCAAAAAGGCCATTGATTAACAAAATTGAATAAACCGCCCCAACTTTAAAAATAAATTGAATTGATCAAATTTTATATAAAAATTAAAATAATTAAATTAAAATTAATCGGTTCGATTTAATTATTTATGGAGGTTTAGATTTTTTTTTGGGTTATAAAATCAGATAATATGAATATGAGGTAAAATACTTATATTAGTTTTAATAAATATTAATTTTTTATTTTTAATTAAATATCAATTGATTTGGTTGATTCAATTTAAAAATAACAAGCCACAAATTGACCGAGTAAACCTATTTAAATAAATTTACCTAACCGAAATTTATCAAAACATACTAAATTAAAACCAATTAAGATTAAATGCGATCTTCGATCGACTTGATCGGTGCTACTTCTAAGAAAAATGTCTTGTCTTATTTTATTTTAATTTTTAATGAATTCCAAATATTTCATTAAAAATATTATAATATTATAATATTTTGCTAATGAGTGTTTTTAATAATTTTTAAGGTTAATATATATAATAATATTTTGGTTAATGTATTGAAAAATGATAAATAAAATTACCAACAATTGTATTTAATAAAATATATTATGGAAATTATTTTATCCAGGGGCAAAATGGGTAATTTATTTTTAGTTAGTAGTTTTATTTTTTAAAAAATAAGTGATTTTTTTAGAAGTAAATAATTAATAATTTATAACAAAATTTATATAAAATATTAAAAGATATAATTATCGTTACTTAATTTTTTTGATTTTATAAATTTTTTTTTGTATTTTTACTAAATTGAAATCTCTTACCTTATAGCACTTAACTCAATCAATTATTGCAATAATATTATAGATATTAATTAACCATCAAGAGTGTCAAGTTTATTTGTTAGCAAGACTTAAAATTGATAATTTGTATATTTTTATCATATTAGTATATCTTATTATATTAGTTTAAGATATTTTATATTTATATCAATTTTAATATTTTAATAATTTACATTATATATATTTTAAAAATATATTTATGTTATATCGTATCATATTTTTTATTTTTAATATATTATATTTATATAAACATGTTAAATATTATCAAATTTAGTAAAAAGTCTACTATATTAGAAATACTAAAGGAATTAATACACTTTCTTTAAAAAAAAATACATTAAAAAATGGAACGTTGGGTTTGGTTGTTGGATTGGAATTTATTTGATTCCATGGAGTTGTTGGCAGACTTCATTGTTCTCTAATTAATTACGAAGCTGCCAAATATTCTCCAAGTATCATGAATTTCTTTAGTTATTGTTTTTTGGCTGACTCATAAACTATATATATATATATATATATATATATATATATGTATGTATATATATATAAAATAGAGTATTGAAAAAAAATTTAAATCCAAATAAATATTCGTATTATAATTTTATAAAATACATAAGTATTTTATATTAATATTGTTAAATAAATATTGATATATCATTTAACATCTAACTTAATTGTGACATGTGACATTTTAAAAATAATGATATGATATTTTGTTATATGCCATAATATTATTAGATGTTAAATGTTATCTTAATATTTATTTAATAGAGCTAATACAAAATACTTATGTTTTAACAAAATTATAATACATGAACTTATTTTAACTAAATTTATTTTAATATTTAATTAAAAAATTGATATAATATATGACCATTGAGTAGTTAACTTTTTTTTTTTTTTATGTTACTCGATTACAAGTTTGATTGGCAATGTATTAAAAGTAATTTTTTATCATGATGGAATATCGGTATTATATTAATTTGACGATAAAAATTAATATGGATCAAAATTATCAAAGGAACTTTAATTTGCATGCAAAAGAGATAATGTGTTAGTATGTGATTCAAATTTTTTTATTAAAATTTAATTTTAATGTATTCATAAATTTATTTTATTATTTAAAAATATTAAAATATTATTTTATATTTATATTTATTTTTTAAAATTAAATTAAATAAAAATTTTATTATTAATTAAATAATAATTTAAATTTAAATTAAATCAAATTTATTTAAATAAAAATATTATATTTAAACTCAAATCGATTCAAATTAAACCTAATAGGTTATCTAACCCTCGACAGACTTAGTTGCATAAAATAAAGATAAAGAAGTTGGTGGCAACTATACAATCATAAAGATTTAAGAAAAAAAAAAACACCTTTTTATTATTTTATAAACAAGTAGAAAGGAAAGAAGTTTTGAGCTGGCCATGTGATTTCCACATTTATATTTTTATTACTTTTTTTTTTATATAAATATGCCTTTAAAACTAAGAAATCACTACTCATGTGAGTTGCTTTAATCATTAAATTATAGTCTCCTTTCTTTTTTGTCACTAAAAATATATAAAAAATTAGGGCTTTTAATTCAAATAATTTTCTATTTTTAAAATAAATTTTTGTAAAATTAAAAGTTCAATCTCAATATTTATAAATTAATTCTTCACAATTTTTTTAAACATTGACGTCTTTTGCAAATAATAATAATAATAATAATAATAATAATAATTATCATATTAATAATATTATCATTTCTTTGCAACGTAGCTCAAACTAATCATTTGATCATTAGATTCCTTTTGATGATTGCTTCCATTTGTAGAGTTCTGTTTTCATTTTGTCATTTATTGCATTCTTTAAAAACAAAAATGGCTTGAAATTTAAAAAGAAAATTGCTTTCATTTAAAAATCCAAAACAGAAATTTCCATTACTGTAAATATCTCCACAATTTCATTTTAAGACTAATTGTTAAGCATTAGACATGAATTGAAGCATGTAATTGGATACTGTAAATTATTTTTTTATTGGTTTAATTTTTAAAAAAATTTTAAATTATTATTATTATAAGAATGACGTAGATGAATATTTGGCAATATAATTCACATGAGCTAATTAGTTTATATTGTAAGACTTTAATATGTTACCAAAATTCACGATGAGTGTCAATATCAATATATATCTTATACGAATAAAATTTTTTTAAATAATTAAAAAATCATATTTTTATAATTATATTTAAATATGCATTCGATAATAATATCAAATATAATTACTTTATAAAAAGTAAAAATCCATTACATCCGTAACCACGATAAATAAATAAGTCAATGTCATTAAAAACGCATTGATAATCATAATTTAAAAAAGAGAATTTATTTGGAAATGCATCTAACCAAAACAAAATCATCTCCAAAATTTTCATTTTATACAATGTTTTTGGATCTTGAAACTTGATCCAAGTCCAGGGAACTTAAACCTATTTGTAATCGCTAATCCAACATCGGAAGAAATTAATGGATAATGCAAAATTCAATCATCAAAGATTCAAAAGATGAACATTCGCTAAAGTTTATTTTAATGGCGGCTTTTTCCAGCAGGTTTAAGCATTCAGGGTTTTAAAACGAAAGATCCTTCTTAAAAGTCAAATTGTTTTATTAGTTCATTCCTTAATTGTTTTATAAAGAACAATGGAAGAACAAAACTGACTGCAGCTGGACAAAGAGATTATATACAGAGTTATACTTGATCGAGTTGTGCAGTAACACGGAGCGACCCAGAGGCCAGAACCAAAAAAAAAAAAAAAGGACGAAAATAACGAGTTATAACCCTCGTTTTGTTGAAATCGATAGAAATCGATAGATCATTTGCAATTTCACGTTCTTGGCTTTTGTTTACAGCGTGATGATTCTCGAATTCTCTTTACTGCAGTCATTTTCGGCTTGGTAGTATATGATATATAAATACACAACGATACGCTGCAGCATTAGCAAATTACCAATCAAACAAGAAAAATACGATAACTTAAAAAATTTTCTTCCATTGATAGGTACCGAAAGCTCAAAGTAATGTAGTATCGAAGATATTTACCATGCACGTGTATGATACCCCTCAATCTGCGTCTTTTACTTCTGCTTCAACATCAACAACTGTTGCTGAATATTCCTTTCCTGAAGAAACCACGTTAGATACCCGGAATTTCATTAATCAATTAACTTAAATTTACATGCTAATATGATAAAATTCTTTTTGACAAATGATTCATGTTCGATAAGCAAAATCTACTGCACACCCTCTCTTTCATCCCTTTTTTCTTTTGATGTGCTTTGCGGAAAATATACAATAACAATATAAAAAGACGATGGGGATATAAGAATCGAGTTTTTAAATCCACAACTTACAAGGGCACAGGTTTTAAGCTACTTTGTCATTAGGCCATGTTTCCATCAAACTTAAGAACCGAAACGTACTAAACCCAGTTATAATAACGCTATACATGACAGTTAATACTAAATCCTGCAAAGAAATAACAAAGATTCCAAAACCGAAAAAGGTTAGTAGGTGTTAAACAGGGAACCTTTCTTGGAGCCAGGGGAGAAGCCGTTGAATGCTTGTTTAGTTCTTGAGGTTTGGTTGGAGAACTTTACAGGTTCCTTAACAAACTTGTCATCAACTACTGCAATTAAATCAACAAGTAAATGATAACACAAAAAGCATGTGGATCCCACTCCAAATAATCAATGGAATAGACATAAGGTAGGCCAGCTGGCTACAATTTTTGCCCAATTATCCTGCCTACTCAATGGAGATATCTTCATGAGTCTAAAAGCAAAGATGTATTAATAAATATATTAAAAAAATAATTTCAACACCATATTTATAAATTATTGATTCCAGCTTGAACTAGAATCAGTAAATCAAAATCGATTTACCTGAAAACGGTTGACTGCAGTAAGGGCACAGCTGCAACTCATCATTTAGAAAAGACCTAAAAAAACTCGAGTTACCATCCATGTCAAACAGTCTCATAAATGTCCCATAAGTTAGCTAAGTGGCGCTCATTTGCACTTACTTGAAAATCTGGAAATCTTTTCCACAGTTTGGACACTGCAATTAAATCAGATATATTACTAAAGGCAGTCAATGTTAGATGAATTTCCGATAGTTCTTCAAAATTATAAAGAACACCAAGCAAAACATGAATGAATATCAGAAAACAAAACACGAAGATATTTGATACGTATAAGAACAGACAGAGAGTGTTTATGTAAACATCATAAAAACATATACATGAACAGTCAAGTACCAAAGTGATCTTGCATACCACATCTGACACCTATGTTTGACATATATTTGGGCAAGGGTATGGGGTATAGTCTTCCAAATATATGTAAACTTTGAAAAAATAGAGCATATCCGTGTTGGACATATATCCATACCTGACACTCACTCCTGAGTCCAGGTAAACATAGAAAACAAGGCTCTTGCAATTGCAAGGTCTCAGCAGGTCAAATCCAATTTTTTTACTTTTTCATTGCCCTTTTTTTCAACGAAATTTCTTACCCAGTTTAATAAAGTTTTATTAGCATTAAGTACCTAATTTGTCATGATTCATAGAACCTTGATGCATTCCTTTCGCAAAATTTTGGTAAATGGACATAGGTTAATGAGGTCTCATCCATGGCATTTCAAACCAATGAGTTCAGACTGTTCTCTCAATAACAACTTATCTATAGAATTTCAAAATCATCAATTGAAAAATCCAAACTGCTGCTGAAGCTACTGACCACACTAACTAAGATATGCAACTAGAAGACTTCAAACATTGATTTAGACAAACATATGCCATTGCTTTTCAGTATAAAAAATGGCCATTTGAATATTTGTTGGTCTTCAAGAGCTGCTAAGATGGAAGATCAAAATAAAACACACAAAACAGTTGAAGAAAACCAGATTTATAAGCTGAACAAGGAAACAAAAGTTAGAGAAGCCTCACGGTGCTTTGAACTATATCTTGGCCTGCCCACCAGATGAAGGCTCCCAAACCAACAATCGGAACGAGCACTGCAAGGAGCTGGGGATGAAAATGCTAGTCATTAGATGAATAGACGTACTAACATTGGATAACTTTACATGGAGCAAAAAATGCAAGGCAAAAGAAGATAACTCTAGTTATAAAATAACAAGCAAACGAAATGCAGGCATCCATCCAAAGCTCAAATACAATAGAACCCTGAAGCAAGTAAAATATTAACAAAAGTTTTATTTTCAAATACTGCAACCAGAGCATCCATAGTATTTGCCAAATACAAAGTTATGCTACGTAGACTTAAATGTGAGTATTGGATATGAATATATGTCCGACACAAATATGTTCAATATTTTAAAAGTTTTTTTCTCATATATTTAAAAGGTCTTTAAAAAATCATACCTCCAGGTTTACGTAAAGTTATGTGTAAGATATGAATGTTGGATACATATTTTCAAAAAAAATAAAAAATCGAAACAACATAGTTGATAAAAAAACCAATCATGAATTGATTTTTTCCCAGAGTCATAACATACATTAGTCTCCAATCAACCGTTGCACTAAAATTTAAAAGGAAAAAAGAAACTCACAACCAAAACTCTAAACTCACTCAATGCTATAAAACAGTTAAATAAGGCGATTGCTTTAGCCAAGAAAATGAAAGAGAAAAACAAACAAAGATGAAGAGGGAACTACGGTTCTCATCATAGACCCTAAAAGGAGAAGGGATTAATACCCAAATGGAGACAATAGCATCTAAAACCCAACCAAGCTGTCCAGTCACTGAGAGATAAGTCAACCCAATAGCCAAAGCCAGATTTCCCAGAACCCTAGCAGTGTTACTATCAATTTTCCCACCACCACCACCTCCACTGCCGCCACTACCATTAAACCCAAAACCTTGATTAAACCTCACCAAAAACACTCTTCGCTTCCTCTTCCACCCATCTTCTTTCAAAAAAATCCCATATTTGCCCTTACCCATTTCCCCAAAACTCCATTTTTGCCTCCTAAAAGCTCCCAACTTGAACCTTTTCTGCTGAAAGTAAGCAACTTTGGGTCGTTTTACAGAGTAACAGCGAATGGGTTTTCCACAGAACTCTTCATTTGATGAACTAAAGGATGAGAACTTAAAGGAGATTTGTAGAATTGTTGTCATTGGCAAGTTTTTAGAAAAGAACTGATTTTGGATTGTGTACTGAGAATTTCATGGCTTATTTAGTTTCCGCTTTCCAAGTCGAACTAGATTTTTTCTCTCTACTTCTTGGACTATTTTGAGCTGGTTCTTCCACTAGTACTTTCCATGAGCCTTTGAAAGTGTGCCACGTGTGCTTTCTGTTTATATCCAGTTGCGTGATGTCTTAACACAGAACTTTGGCTTTTGGCAGCTGTATTCGAGATAATGGGCTAAACCCACCGGGCGCGGATAGCTCAGTTAGGAGGGCGTCTGATTGAAGTTCTGAAGGTCACGTGTTCGATCCACGTTCACCAGATTATCTTTTTTTTTTTTTTTTCCGTGAACTTACGCTACCCGGAGTGCTCGTCGAATGTAAATTCGAAATGGAACACTTTAATTGTTTTAAAATTTTTTTTTATATAATTAAAAAATCGTAATTTTATATTTAAATTTAATTATATATAAATATAAATATTAAACATAAATATTTTAATAAAAATAAACTTTTGGTTTCACTTACATGAGATCTAAACCCAGCATTTTGAAAAGCTTTAAGAACATGGGAGGAACTGCAACCTACCAAATTTTCCACAGCTCTGAATTCAGAGCAGAAAGAATCTGTAGCCATTGCAACCTGCTGCAGTGCAGATAACTAAAGCAAAGCAACTCTAGTTGTTTTTTTATTTATCCTATAATCATATTGAATCTTGATTATTTTAAAATCGTATCAAATCAAATTTTGAATTAAAAAAATGCTTTCTTAACTTCTATTTTCTCCTTTTATAAAATTAAAAATCAAAATTTTACTTACAAAACATTAAACTTCTTACCACTCGATCCAACAAAAGAGGGTAAGCAACTCTAGTTGTTAACACTATCAATTCTACAGCAATCAAAACTTGAACCACTGCCGACACTTCATCGTCGAAGAAAACTTCACCGCTTATAGCAATTGAATGGGAATTTACATCAATGCCAAAGTTATGTTACTCGTGTAAGTGCCAAATAAGTACATATCTATTATATATACTTTTAGATTTTTTTTCTTTTAACTTTGGAAATATATCCAGCATAAATATATTTAAATTTTTTTTAAAGTTTTCATCTATCTAAAAAGTCCAAGCATATTCGCAAATGATAATATGCCAAATTTTTAAAAATTAGGAGAGACACAATAAAAAAAACAGCAATTAAAATATATCAAATATATTTTAATTAATTCAATTTTACATATAACTTAAATGAATTTTATTTTAATTTATTTATAATTTTTTTCTATTAAAATATTTTATGCAGTTAAATTAATTTTTATTTTTAATATTGATTTTAAATAACATTATTTCATAAAAATTAATTAAATATATTTAAATTATTCATCCACAATTATTAATTTATTAAAAGCTTTAAAAAAAATAATATTTATGCTTTTGAGGTAGGAAAACTAATTAAACTGTGACATAAATTTTTTTTTATTTAACTTTGGGCCTAAGCTCAAATTAAAATTAAAAATAAAAAATAAAAAACCTAATCTTTCTTTTCTTCCGCCAGCCTCGGCCGCCCAGTCTTTTTTTTTCTCCAGCTGCTACTTCATCTTTCATTCTTTTGGCAGCCACTAATCTTCACAAATATCTTCTCTTTTCCCTTGTCCAACTTGTTTTGACAGTATCTTTGATCATGTTCGAACCGTATCTAATATTATTTTTAATTTTTTTTTTCATATTCATTATATATTTTAAAATGTCAACGATATGTTTATATTAAATATCAGTGCGAGAGATATCAGTCTGAGGGTAACATCATATATAAATATTTTTTTAAAAATTGAAAAGTCCGGATATGCTAATATTTCCAATCAATTTTTAAAAGCTTCAAACAAATGCTATGCAACATAAGGAGGCCAAACAGCAATCAAAAGATTCAACCTTGAATTCTCTTTGTTTCTCGAATTAAGTCTTTTTCAGTTTGAACCAGGAAGTAAATTTCCTTCAAATTTTCTTGTCAAACAATCAAAAAAGCACTAATTTGGCCCAATAGTGAACTCTTAACGAAACCCAAAATTTCTTTTTTTACTGTAATTTCCTAGGAAAATCGAACCTCAACAAAGTTTCTTCCTTTCTCATCAAACAAGCGAAGAACTTTTATCTTTTTTTTTTTTGCAAGTTTTCAATGATGGGTTACTGTATTTACACGTACCAATGGTTCATATCATAAAAAGGGGGTCTTGATTCTTGAAATAGCTTATTTAATTTTTTCTTGTTCTTTTTTTTTTTCTCAAACAACTAAAATAAAATCCAAGAAAATAGGGAATTTATAGATACCTCTGGGAGAAGAGGTTGGTAATAATTAAAGCTTTAACGAGTTACTGTATATTTGGGCATTGAAGATTGGACAGAAAGCGTAGGATAAGCAAGTGTTGGGCAGGATAAGACCAACATCTTCAGGCAGATTGGCACTTAGTTGGCTTTGGGTGCATTTCACCTTAAGTTGTTTTCACAACGATATTACAATTCTATCATTTTAAAGTATTAACTTTACATAATATTTTGATATTCTTTTTATAAATTTTGAATATGATTGAATAATTGTATTATTATATTAAAAATTATAATTGTTATGGTTTGAAAGACTGGATTTTTTTTATATGGTTTGGAAGATTGGATTTAAACTTTAAGAATAATAGACTAATATTGGATTTATAAGATAATTATCCTATTATTATTACGTTGAAAAAGTCAAATATCCTTTGATGGAAAGGTTGCAAATATTGGAAAGAAAGTAATTGATACAAGATTGATATAACTTGGCAAGATTCGACACGGCACTATTACATAAAAAATAATTAAAAGGTGATATAAAATATGATATGATACGAAAAAATACGAACACATTATGAATATATATGTCTCAAAGTCTATAATATGTATAAAAAAATTGATAATATATATCACTTTAAACATGATTATGATACAACAAAATTCATGAATACAAAAAGAGTGCACTAGTTGCTTGCTCTGTATCGATAGGATTTGAAGTACTTTTCTATTTGAAATATAAATTAGAAAAGGGTAAATTTTATATACTCCACCAATAATGTATAAAAATAAAACCAATTAATCTGAAAATATATATGCAATCTCTTTAACATATGTATTTAATTGAAAATTTGAAAAAAATATCTTGGTATCTTGAGTCCTAAACTGATAAGGGTGAAATTGTAGGTCATTCAAGTATATAATTGCTTATTCCTAAATTATCACTAAAATAAGAAACTTTTGCAAGAAAATTTTTTTTTAAAAAAAAACTCATACTTTAATTTTGAAGTATGTAAAGCTAGTTTTTTTTTTTTTTCCTTTTTTTAACAAAATAACGCATGAAATAGCTCAAACTCCATCAAATTTACAACAAAATTATTTATTAATTATTTATTTTCTTTCTTCATGAAAAAAATTCTTTTAAAAATGATTAGTTAGTATTAATAACCAAGTTAAACTACCTTTGTGTTTATTTGAATGAGATATATTATGAGTTTTGTTTCAAGCACTTATATTCATCACCAATCACTATACTTTACCAACATTCAGTATAAGCAATAAGATGATCAATTTAGACAATTTATTTAAGCTTTATTGGGCACAAATCAATCAAATCTATGTTAGATTTTGCGCTAAATTCTATATGAAAGGCAAATCACCATTCTTTCCTACTAAATCTTAACATTACTTTGTATATGCAATATCTGCTCTGGCATATAATAAATAAACATGTATCGAAATACATTCTGGATACAATGTATCTAGTGACGTCACACCTACTCATTTTATTAAATTTGGATTCTATACTAAAATAGTCGAGTAAATGAGATTATATTTTGGTCAATTTAGTAAAGATTATTCCAATTGGTACCAAATTAATATGACAGATCAGATTTTAACTTTCGAATCCATTCAAAGGGATATCATTTGTTTTTTCGCTTATAAATATGATCACCAGCATAGATAGAACATAAAAAAGCGGCTAGGCTTTACAAAACATAAGAAGCTCCAGAACAAAATTCTACTTATCAGAGATCAACTCAAGGTAAATTTCCCATTTTTCTTCTTATTTGCTTTCATTATCTAGAGTTATAATGAATTTAAGATTGTTTTAAGATTTTCATGAGTGTTATTATATTATTGCAGCTATTAATTTCTAACATTTTGTTAAAATCAAGTTTTCTTTTCATTTTTTCTACATAGATATTTCAACATTTTCTTTTCAATTTTTTTGTTTTTCCTATTTGTTAAGAGCAAACAACATAGGTGATATTTGGGTGACAATTTTTTGATTATCAATTTTTATATTAAGCATGCTAATATGAGAAACAATTTTAATGATGACTTGATGATCAAGATGTAACATTTAGGGTTTTGTTTTTAATAATTTCCAATTAATTAATTATACATGAATGAGACACAAGGTTTAGAAAGGCCTATACATGCTCAAAAACCTTTTATCATCATGTAAGAATATATTTTTTTGGCCAACATCATGTAAGAATTTATGATGTATTTTTCTTCAGATATAATAATAACCCATGTTTTATATTATTTGTATATAGAAAACCTTTAAAAACCTATGAGGAATTTTCTATATTTAATAAAAGACCTTTTTAATCAAGTTGAAAAAATATTATTAGCTATAGTGTAAAGATATGAAAGATTTTTTTTTTTTTGTTTATTTCTAAAAGAATGCATTTTATATAAATAAAAAAGGCAAAGTGTTTTTATTTTAAGATAAAATTTTAACAAATAAGTACCATGAATGATGCAATTTATGTTTATTATGTCAATAAGTTACTCTTTCATGATTTCTTAACATATTGACAATAAGTAACAATTCCCTGTATTTCTTCTCTAATTTTTTAGGTTAAGGACAATACTCCTACAAATATAAATTTTTTGGGTTTGATTTTTGGCAATTACAATTATACTTTATAAGCTATACAAAGATTTTTCATATAATTTTTCACTAAGTTTTTTTTTTTTTTCTAAAAAATTTATTTAAGTGTTACATTAAAAAAATAAAAAAAAAGATAATTATGTCCTAAAATCTTTGAATTTAATTATGTCCTAAAGTTAATTTAAGTCCTAAGTCCTAAAATCTTTGAATTTAATCTTGAAGGGTTTAGTCCAAACCAAAAATAATTATATAAATTACATACACTAGATTACGACCCCTAGATGAAAAAAACTAATTATATTTTAAAATAATTTCATTAATTTTATTGATGTTCAATTAATTCGTTACACTAATATCTGTTATTAATTGATATAATATTTTTGAGTCACTTCATGCAACTAATAAACTCCTAGCATTTGTCAATCATCCTTTGGCCAAACTAATTCCCTTCTCTTTCTCCCATCTTTTCCACGTTTTGGCCTCCTTGCATCCTTGTGACATGTTTTTGATGAGTGAGTTTCGGTTTCGTTTTTACATATAACTGGCAATTGGATACCCCCTCTAATACATTGCATGTCTTCGTTTAAGCTTTAATTTAGGACACATTTAAAAGATAAAAAAACCCTTTTCTTCGCTTTCTAACATCAAATCTTTACTTGGTTTCTTTCAAAATTCCTGCCAGCTGACAAAATCTTCAAGTTATTTTGGCTTGTTTTTCTTGTTTTTCTTCAATATTTTCAGGAGAAAAAGGCAGTGATGTTAGTTTTTTTTTTTTTGGTTTTCTTAAGGTGTCCAATATGTTCAGTGAAGAAGAATTAAAACACATGGAAGGATTGCGACAAAAGTCAGATTTCATTGAGGTTAAGTGTGGATGCACAAGCAAGAAATATGGTGATACTATTGGGAAGCTTAGGGTTTATATCAATGGCCAATTTTTGATATCTTGTGAATGCACGCCGGCTTGTAATGAAGGTAAATCATTATTTCCTTTTTTTTCCTGTAATTTATATATTGATTATTTTTAGCTTACCTCGCCTCTGAGTGTCGAATATCAATACGTTTGACATAATTTTTGAATATATCATTCTATACCCATGTTTGAATAAGTCTAAAATACAATTGTTTACCTTAATTTTGGTTGTAATTTTTTTGGTTCTTTAATTCTATGATGAACTTTAATTTCACCCCGTATACAATTTTATTTTTTACTTTTATATATGAAACTGATAATTGGTTTAAGAATGCCACTGCTGAAGTTCTAAATTGTTATTAACCTTTGAGTAAAATAACTCGAGACAGAAAAACCAGTATTTATCCATGTCATGTCATTTATAGTTTGAACATATAGAGACATGCTGCATAACTTTGCATTCTTTTTCATGGCATTAATGAAATCTTCTCAGAATCATAGCTGTCAACATTCTTTTTTCATAGTCATTAAAGCAAGTAACTAATTACTTAACCCCTGACTGATTAGAACTTTTGAAGATCAGTTAATATAAAACCTTCAAGTTGCAGTTTCTTCTTTGATTTTACTTATATGCATTTAAGAGGTTGCCATTAACATATACATAGTTATTTGTGTTGATTGTTAATTAATTTTGATGTCCTGGTTTTATCGAGATTATTAATTTTGGAGCTCTAACTATGTTAAAAAAGCTAGAATAGCATTGAATTTGGATTTAATCTAGTTGGATTA
>JBBYHM010000020.1:9489232-9505587 GCA_038381775.1 Adansonia rubrostipa | reverse complement strand
AATGAACTTGCAAAATTTTAAGAATAGATCAATAAGAACCAAAAGTAAAATTTACGAGCATGATACTTGTAAGACTACAAAATTCAAAATTAATTTACAAAATTTACAGTTTGACACTTCATGGTAGAAAATGCAATACATATTTTTCATTGAATATTTATGATTTTTCGGGGGTCGTATTGGTATAAATACTATACAGGTATTAGTATAATTATACAAAAAATTTAAAACTCATAAAAATGAATGAATTTTTGAAGACTGAATTAATGTGGATCAAATAATAATATTTTATGAATATTAAAAATCATAAACCAAGAAAAATCACCCCGAAAACATTTATGGAGTAGAAAACTCCGTATTTCAAAAACAAGAGAATTTCAAGAAAAAAATTCAAAACTCATAAAAATGAATAAATTTTTGGAAACAAAATTAATCTGGATCAAATAATAATATCTTATGAATTTTGATATTTGAAACTCGAGAGGATTCCGCTAAAAATTTTACGAGTAAAGAAAAACTTGTATTTTAATATCAAAAAAAATTATAGAATTTTATTGACATTGAATTAAAACAAATTCAAGACCACATATTATTTAACATTAATTTCTAAAGTGAAGAAAATGAACTTGCAAAATTTTAAGAATAGATCAATAAGAACCAAAAGTAAAATTTACGAGCATGATACTTGTAAGACTATAAAATTCAAAATTAATTTACAAAATTTATAGTTTGACACTTCATGGTAGAAAATGCAATACATATTTTTCATTGAATATTTATGATTTTTCGGGGGTCGTATTAGTATAAATACTATACAGGTATTAGTATAATTATACGACGATCAATTTTTTAAGTTTAATGAAAAATTCTCTAAAAATTCCTTAAAATGGGAAATTTGACTGCGATACCTTTTACAAAAACAAATTTTCAAAATTTTGATAAGAAAAGATAAAAATGATTTTTTTCTCTTAAATATTCGTCCTATATATTCGAAATTAAAGATCAGAATATGACTTTTTTGTCATGTGAACTTACGATTATTTAAGTTATAACTAAAAAGGTCTTGAAAATATCTGGTTCATCTGAAAAATATCAGTCTCAATGAGGATGGCCATTAAGTTCTTGATCCTGGATATTCAAGATTATTGGAAATGAGATCCGAATGAAATTAGGTGTCTACGGCTGCCCCTCTTTGACCATTGCTAAGAATTAGAGACAGGGCAAAGACTAAATAGACACGATTTTGTTTGGGTCATTAAGCTTTGAAAACTAAACTTAAGATGGAAATAAAAGCTAATTAGCTTAAGAAGAATTCTTAAATTAAATGGCGACTAGGGCAAAACCTAAGTCACAGGTAGCTTAGTGAGACAAAACCATTCAAAAGGATATGGTTGATTGAGGGAATAAAAGAAGCTAATTAGGATAAAACCATTCAAGTCAATAGAGGTAAGAGGTTAACTAAGGGAAAACCTACAGGTCAACAAAGATATGGTTAACTAAGACAAAATCTATGAGTTAACAAAAATAAAAGGTTGACTGGGACAAAACCAATAAGTCAACAAATGAAAAGGGTTAACGGGTATAAGACCGATAAGCCAACAAATGAAAAGAATTGACTGGGATGAAGCTGACAGGTCAACTTAGGTTAGTGTTGATTGGCATAAAA
The DNA here is from genome assembly GCA_038381775.1 of Adansonia rubrostipa. Classification (NCBI taxonomy): domain Eukaryota; kingdom Viridiplantae; phylum Streptophyta; class Magnoliopsida; order Malvales; family Malvaceae; genus Adansonia; species Adansonia rubrostipa. The sequence goes on along the minus strand of JBBYHM010000020.1, from coordinate 9,503,921 downwards.
TTGACAAATCAACATAGGTAAGGTTTGATAGGGATGAAGCCAACAAATCGACTTAGGTAAGAGTTATTAAGGTGAAACCGATAAATTAACTTAGGTAAGGTTTGACCAGGACAAAGCCGACAAGTCAACTTAGGTACGAGTTGATTGAGATAAAATTGGTAAATTAACATAGGTAAGGTTTGATCAGGACGAAGCCAACAAGTTAACTTAGGTAAGAATTGATTGGGATGAAATTGACAAATCAACATAGGTAGGGTTTGACCAAGATGAAGCAAACAAGTTAACTTAGAGAAGAGTTAATTAGGATGAAATCGACAAATCAACAAAAGGTAAGGTTTGATTGGGATGAAGCCAATAAATTAACTTAGATAAGAGTTGATTAGGATGAAATTGACAAATCAACATAGGTAAGGTTTAACCGGGATGAAGTCGACAAGTCAACTTAGATAAGAGTTGATTGGGATGAAACCAGTAAATCAACATAGGTAAGCTTTGACCGGGATAAAGCAGACAAGTCAAATAAAGGTGATTAAGATATAAGTTTAGATATGAAGGGATGACTAGGGTAGCACCGATACAGTCAAATGAAGAATGACCATGATGTAATCTTAAGTTAAAAGCATTGACCAGGGTGAAACTGATACAATCAAATGAAGATGATTAAATTATAATCTAGGCCTAAAGGGTTGACCAAGATGTAACCTTCATCGAAAGAGTTAACTAGTGTGAAACCAATACAGTCAAATGGTAAAAATGCTTCATATTCAAATTGCTTGAAGGAATGCAAGGTTTACCTTTCATTTCTAAAACATTGACGTATCCAGAGGCTCTTTTCAGCTTAAGATCTGTAAATTATCAAATGTGATAGCAAATGCATGAAGAATGTATATGATGAGTTCTCATGATTTAATTTTCTTTATTAAAGTCTGATCCAGCCTATTTTAGGGAAAATGTGACATATATTTCTCCTTCACTTGATGGAATAGACCTATACTTTTGCTTAAAGATCGAAAACATGTTCAAAAAATGTTTGAGATCTTTTTTCTTTTTGGCAAAGGGAACCAACGCTTGAATTTGAATTTAAAGGCATCTTTAGAGGTCATTGTAGACATGATACATTTATTCTAAAATAGTTAAACTAGGTGATGCACCAATATCATCTAGGAATTGAAGAAGAGGAGCATGATTGGGAATATATGGTCTCTAAAATTTCCTATTAACAGCTAGAACAAACTGATACAAGCTGAAGGTGAAAAGCATGATGAGGAATATGTAGTTTCTAAAATTTCCATCAACAGCCAAAACAAATTAATACATGCTAAAAAAAGAGCATGATGGGAAATATGTAGTTCATCCACCCTAATTCTTCCTAGAATGTTTGAAAAATTTTGGATCATTGACTGAGATCCTTGCAATGTTTTGATCTCATTCAAAGTAATGGAGAAAAATCAATTTATCATCTTTTCCTCAATTTCTATTTGCTTAAAACATTAATTATCATCTAGTAGAAATGTTAGCATGCTCTAAAAAACTAATTAACAAAGGCATAAATGAAAATATGTACTTGTAACAAAGAAAAGGGATACAACATTGGTTATTTTAAAAATAGTGGTAAAATACAAAAGAGATTTAGATATTACTCAAATAAGAGAGATCTCATGTTCATTCATTTTTTTTGATTTTTTCTAAACCGAAAGTTTATTTTCTTGAAGATCCATCTCTTGAAGATGCCTTTGATTATACTATGCCTCTTAGTCTTTCAATAAATTATGCTTTGTCTGTTCCTTTCAAATATTTAAGCCATCATTGTGAGCCTTTAACTTAAAGTCTCCCTCTTATACCACCTTTGATCAGATACCCTTTTAGGGTATTTTTATTTTTTTCATTTCATTTTTTTTGTTTTTTTAAACAAACAGCTTTTCAAGTTTTTATCCATTTTTCTCTTTTTTAAGCATAATATATTTTTACATTATTTGAATTAATAGGGTTTGGTAGAATCCCTCCATCAATCTCTGCCAATATCAATGCTCCTCCAGGAAATGTCCTCTAGACAACATAAGGCCCTTCCCAATTGGGTACCCATTTGCCTTGAGGATCATTTTGTCCTAGCAGGATTCTTTTTAGTACTAATTCTCCCTCATGGAATTTTTTGGGCTATATTTTCTTATCATGTGCCCTCATCATTCTTTTTTGGTATGTCTACCTATGTTGAATAGCTTTTAGCCTATTTTTCTTTAGTGAAATTCAGTTGCTCATAGCGATCTCGAACCTATTCAGCTTCTTCTAACCTAGTTTCCATCAAAACTTGGAGTGAATAGATCTCCACTTCAATTGGTAACACATTTTCTATACCATAGACTAGCGAATAAGGTGATGCCTCAGTTGAAGTTTGAATTGAAGTTATACAAGCCAAAAGGGCAAATAGGAGCTTCTCATGCCAATCTTTATAGGTCTCTACCATCTTCCTTACAATGTTTTAAATATTTTTATTAGTTGCCTTTACAGCTCCATTCATCTTTGGACGGTATGTCACCGAATTATGATGAAATATTTTAAGCTGGGTACACACTTCTATCATTAATTTATTATTCAAATTGGAGGCATTATCTATTATAATTCTTTCAGGGATCCCAAATCAACAAATGATGTTAGTTCTCAAAAATTTTATCACTATCAACCTTGTCATATTCATATAGGAGGCTGCTTTAACCTATTTGGTGAAGTAATCGATAGCCACCAAGATAAAGCGATGATGGTTCAAGGCTACAAGGTTAATTGGTCCAATAACATCTATGCCCCATACGAAAAAAGGCCATGGTGCGGTTATGACATGCAATGCTGAAGGTGGTACATGGATCTTGTCAACATAGACTTCGCATTTATGACACTTTTGGGCATATTTAATATAATCACCTTCCATGGTCATCCAGAAATAACCCAATCTCATGATTTGCTTAGCCATTTTATGTCTATATGCATGCATAACGTAAATCCCCTTATGCACTTCTTCCAATATCTTCTGTGCTTCAGGAGCATCAACACACATTAGTAATATTTGATCATAACTTTTCTTATAAAGAATCTCTCCATCTAAAACAAAATTAATCGCCAGCCTCCTTAAAGTTCTTTTATCGATCTCAAAGGCATTATTCGGGTATGCTCGATCTTTGAGATACCTTTTGATGTTGTGATACCATAGGAGACCATCAGCTTCCATTTCGACATTGCAACAATATGCAGGAGACTTTTATAGGCTCATCTAAATTGGTGTTACCTCTTGCCCTTCATTCACCTTAAACATTAAAGCTAATATGGCTAAAGCATCCACCATTTGATTGTCATCTCGAGTCAGATGAATAAATTCTACCTTATCAAACTCTTTAAGCAATTCTAGAATTAGTTTTCTATACTATTGCATCCTCGAATCCTAAGTTTCTCATTCTTCACGCAACTAATAAATCACTAAGGCTGAGTCCCCATATACTTTTAATAATTGAGCTTTTCTCTTTACAGTTGCCCGAAGTCCCATAACACATGCTTCATATTCTGCTACATTGTTTGTACAATCAAAGTCCAATCGAGTCGTAAAAGGGTAATAGTTTCCTTCTGGAGATATTATGATTGCCTTAATTCCATGGCCTAAAGCATTTGATGCTCTATTGAAATACATTTTCCATGTTAATTCCTTTGACAACTCTCATTCTTCTTCCATTGAAATATTCCTAAATCCTTATCATGAAAGTCAAAATTCAATGGCTGATAATCATCAAGTGCCTGGTTTGCTAGGAATTTAGCGATAATGCTCCCTTTAATTACCTTCTGGCTTACATAAACCATATCATATTATGATAGCAAAACTTGCCATCTAGCTATCCTTCTTGACAAAGTCTGTGCTTTGAACGATATTTAATTAGGTTCATTTTGGTGATCAACTAGGTGGTATGATACAACATGTATTGTTAGAGCCTTTTTGCAACCCAAACTAGGGCACAACATATCTTTTCTATTTGAGAATAATTTACCTCATAGTTAAGAAATTTCTTGCTGAGGTAATAAATAGCCTGCTCTTTATTTCCTGCATCATCTTGCTATCCTAGCACATAACCCATAGACCTTTTGAACACTGACAAGCACAAGAACAAAGGTCATCCTGATATAGGTGGCACTAATATTGGCGAATTATAGAGGTAATGTTTAACTTTTTCAAATGCTTTCTGGCATTCTTCATTCCATTCACTACGGTTTTGTTTTCGCAAGAGCTAAAATATTAGGTCACATTTATTAGTGAGTTAGGATATGAATCTGATAATGTAATTTAACCTCCCTAAGAAACTTTGCATCTCTTTTTGCATACATGGGGATGGTAATTCCTAGAAGGCTTTAATCTTATCTGGATCAACTTTAATCCCTTTTTCGCTCACAATGAACCTTAATAACTTTCTTGACCTTGCACCAAAAGTGTCTTTTGCTAGATTTAGCTTTAATTGGTACTTTGTTAGCCTTCTGAATAGCTTTCATAAGTCTACAATGTGTCCCTCCTAAGTTGACTTGGCAATCATATCATCCACATATACTTCTATCTCTTTATGCATTATATCATGGAATAGAGTGACCATTGCCCTTTGACAAGTTACCCCTACATTTTTTAGTCCAAATGGCATCACCCTATAGCAAAATTCCTTGCATTATGACAAAAGTTATCTTTTCCATGTTTTCTAGTGCCATTTTTATTTGGTTATACCCCAAAAATCCATCCATGAAAGAAAATAGATAATTTTTCATAGTATTATCAACCAGAGTATCTATATAGGGAAGAGGAAAATTATCCTTCAGACTCACTCGATTTAGCTCAATATAGTCTACACACTTGCTAACTTTACCAACCTTTTTGGGAACTAGGATAATATTTGGAACCCATTCGGGTATTTTGCCACTTTGAGAAATCTAGCCTCGAATTGTTTCTTTACCTCTTTTTTCTATCTTCAGAAGCATTTCTGGTTTCATTCTTCTCAACTTCTGCTGAATTGGTTTGAATTCTTGTTTTAGAGGTAATTTATGGACTATGATTTCTATATCCAACCCTGGCATGTCTTGGTAGGACCATGCAAAAACATCTCAAAATTCTTGGAGCAAACTTATTAATTCCTTCCTAGTGATGGGCATTAGGGTAGTCCCTATCCTAACTTTTTTTTATCATCCTTATCATCCTTTAAATTTATCACCTCCGTGGATTCTTCATGGGGCATTATTTGTTCATCCTCTTACTCGATTATTTTTAGCAAATCAGGTGGCAAAGTATGATCATCAACATCTTCTTCGAAATTGACCTCATTTAAGGAAACTATCTATTCAAATTCAACCTTTGAATCATGCTTGGGACCATCTACTTTTCGTTAAGTGGGAAATCTGTAAGGGTAAGAAAAAAAAGAGTGGACAAACAAATGTGTAACATGATTGTAAAAATGTATGTAAAAATGGAAAGAAATATTGGTTTAAAAGAAATTGGACATAGATAAAAAGGTCAAATGCATTCCATTTCTGTAAATAATAATTTAACATTTCAAGTTTTCATAGAAAGATTCTTAGATGACTAAACGAGTTCCCAAGATTACTTTGAAACCGACCTAAGCACTACAGTTCTCTCAATACAAGTCCAATTTTTCAAGACTTATCTAAGAAGACAAGGATGGATCCTATGATTCCCATATGGCTCTTCGCTATCTTCTCTAATAGTGGCCACCTGACACTTTTTGAAAGCTTCATTAACCACCATAATAACTCAATTGGCTTCTTTTTCTTTAGCTCTTAGATTAACAACCACTCTATAATGAAAAACTTCATTCAATAAGGGGTAGATGGTTGATTTCTGGCTTGACTATTGACTGAAGGTTTGGATTAGCTTATTTCCTCGAGATCTATTTTCAAATTTCTTCTTCTGACTCTACTCTAGCTTGAAACCTAGTCCTTGCTTATCTTTCTTGCTAATGACATTGATAGATCAATTGATCTCTTGCAAATGTTTCCTAAGTCCACTTCCAGCTTGAGCTCTTTTCTCGATTGTAAGTTTAAGACCCATGCAGGTGCTGTTTGAAAGTTTAGGTTTTGGGATTATAGACCCTTCTGCAACAAAAGTGGCATTGATAATTTCAAAGGACCTAAAGGAGCACTCTTCAGTTTCAGTATCTGCTTCAATGTAAGGGGCTTTAGTAGAAGTCATGGCCACAATGTCTTCTTCCCTGGATAGGCTAATCAACTTCTCATCAAATATGAATTTAGCTTTTTAGTGTAGAGATGATAGGACAGCCCCAGTAGAATAAATCCATGGTCATCCTAACAAACAGTTATATGTTCGGACAAAGTCCATTACATTAAATTTGATCTCAAATGGGCAAAGGCTAACATCTAAAATGATCAAAATAGTTCCCTTAATTTCTCTTTTGGTCTCATCAAATGCCTTAACAATTGTATGGCTGTGCTTGATATGACTGACATCAACTGGTAAGCAAAATAATGTGATCAACAGTGTTACATTCAAAGCTGATCCATTATTAATAAGGACTTTGGGCTAAATGATCCTTTTATAGTAAGTTATGATGTGGAGAGCTTTTGTTGGAGTGCTGCCCCCTAGTGGGATCTCATCATCACTAAATAAAATGAAATTGTCAGCAACAATGTTATTTACTATACGATCTAGCTTATTTATGGAAATGTCTTAAAGAACATGAGCCTAGTTAAGCACTTTCAACAAAACATTCTAATGCACTTCTGAGCTAAGCAACAGGGTTAACATAGAAATCTTTGGCAACTACTGCTTTAATTGTTCTACTATACTATACTCACTGTGTTCAATGAACATAAGAAATTCAACAGCCTTTTTTTCCTTAACCAATTTCTATAGTTCTACTGGGTTATCTTTGGTAACTATTGCTTTTCTAGATACCTATCCTTTTGACTTGGTTTTTGAATTGGTTTCACTAGTTTCTAGGCCATAAATGTGACCACTCCTTGTCACATGGCTTACCTCAGTTATGTTGATAGCAGCCAGTTGGCTTATAAGAACCTCTGAAGTTATTATTCCACCATCAGACTTCCATGGTACTTGTTTGATACAAGAACAGAGTTGTGCTCTAATAATGAGTTTAGGAGTAACTTTAATCTTAGGTGGTGTGATCTTTGGTTGGTTGCGATAAATGATAAGAGGGCGACTAACACCGTAGGGTAACTACGATGATCTTTCACCAGCCATGTTGATTGATTTTTCTTCATCTATTCCAACTTCTTCAAAGAACCTAATTTCACCATTGTCCATTATTCTTTGGATTATGCCTAAAAATTCTATGCAATTTTGCAAAGTGTGCCCTAACGTTTTATGAAATTTGCAAAAGTTAGTATAAGACCAGATTGACCTTTGCTACTTCCATGATCTTGACTAAAGATCCCTCTTTTAGTTAGAATTGCTTATACGTTTTCCATAAAAGTCTTAACTTCTTAGACTTTTGACTTCCTTTGATCTTCTTCTTTAGTAATCAGAGCATTAATCCTGGGTTGGTATGATCTGGTAAGGGATTTGTTGCCATATTATGTGTTGAGCCATTATCAATTTGAAAGGCACCCTTCTCAAAAAGACTTTAAACCTTTTGCTTGAAGGCCGTACAGTTTTCAATCGAGTGACCTGCTACTGCATGATACTCACAGTGTAGATTTTGGCCATACCAACTGGTGTAATTTCCTTCATATGGTTTGGAAAAGATTGGAGCCACTAACCATGCCTCAAAAAGCTTATCAAACTTTTCCTTATAAGAGTAAGCAAATGGTTTATAGCGAGATCTAGGTTGGTTGGCTTTTTAGGCTAGTGGATTAACATTAGACCTTGGTTGGTTTTATGGAGAAGGGTTCAAAGCGGTGGTCTAAGGTGATGTTAAAGGAGGAGCTCTAGGTATGTTAAGAGAGTAGGTATTCTGGGTTTGTTATCTTTGGTTTTGGTAATAGGGACGAGGTCCTTGATGGTACAATTGATTGGTGTAGTTAACAGATAGTGCTTCTTTTTTTTTCTTTCTTGTCCCTAACTTCTTTCCAGTAAAAGACTCCTCAGTCATGATTTTACTAGCCTTAATAGCTATTTCAATTATCTCTCTCAAAATAACAAGATTAGCAAAATTTTTAGTTGCATTCCCCACTAATTTGTCATAGAAGAGGGGAAGAAAAGTGCTCAAGAATAGCATCATGGTATCTTTCTCAGTTATGGGAGGCTGAACTTGAGAAGCCATATCTTTCCATCTTTGTGCATATTCTTTAAAACATTTGGTAGACTTCTTTTCCATATTTTGAAGAGTTAGTCTATCAGGCACCCATTCAGCCATATGTTTATATTGTTGAAGAAATGCATTCGGTAAATCAGTCCAACATTGAATTTGAGTGTGATTTAGATCGTTATACCATTTCAGTGTAGATCTAGACAAACTTTCTTGAAAATATTGAATCAAAAGCTTATTGTTCTGGGCATAACCAACCATTTTTTTGATGAACATTTTAATGTGTGCTTGAAGGGAAGTAGTGCCTTTGTACTTTTCAAACTTAAGCATTTTAAATTTCGGTGGGAGGAAGAAGTCTGATACTAGAATAAGGTCCTTGACATCCATACTACTATATAATTCAGCCTCTTCAATAGCCTTTAGCCTCCTCATAAGAAGTTGTAGTTTCACTTTTTCTAACTCTACTTCAGGTTGCTCTTCACCCTTTTGTTTATGCTTTCCTCTTCATCGATGCTAGGGCCTACTGATTCTTCTTGGGTGACTGTAGTTCTTGGACCTACCCTTGTGAAAGGGCATCAGGATTAATGATGATGACTAGTGGGTTAGTAGTTGGGACATTTTGTTTCAGATTTTGGATATTGGTTGGTTGCGCATTTTGAGCGTTAGCTGTTTGTTCCTCAACTGGTACCCCCCAAATTCCTTGATAAAAGTATCAATATTTATCTCTAGCTATTGATGAACTGGTTCCCTTGCCAATAACAACTCCATTATCCTTTTGATATGAGTTTATAGCTCTTCTTGCCTTTTCAGCATGGCCTTATGAGCTTGTCATGACTTTCTTCTAATCTTCTAGTCTTGCCAAGTGATCTTCAGCCATTCTTCTTATTTTAAGTCTAGTATGGTATTGATGAGTAGGTAGTGGTTGAGTTGGTCTTTCTGAGTTTGCAATGTTGACCTTAATAATTCCACATTTTTTAAGTTAAGTAATTTTCACTTATGAACTAATAAAACTAATAATCATGTATGTATGTATGTATGTATATGTATGGGCATATGTATATACGATATGAGTATATAAATGAACTTATAGGGGCACTTGCTTTAACTACAAATTTTGAACTCATAAATTTTCATTAACTTCATGACAAATTACATGTTCATATCATTGATCATTGAGGGATTACATATAAGGAAATTCCTAATTTGATCATATTGTTTCTGAGCTTTATCCAAAAATTAAAGTACAATGTGTCCATATCATCCTACAGGATTAATTTGCATTTGTAAGCCTCTAATCCTCTCTACCATTTTCCTTGCTTGGATAACGGCTGAGTGGATCTGCTCTATAAGATGATCTATGTACATTTGTCAGCCAAAGAATTAGCTGCCCATCGTCTGCCATTATCTTTAACCCACCATAATCTATTATCCCAATATGCATCTAGATCACGATAGGCTTATGCCAAGGCATGAATATCATCTTCCTAGTGTTGTAATTCTGATCCCATCCCTACAATAGTCACAGTGAAACCTTGTCTTTTGCCAAGCAATTGAGATGCCCTTTCATGCTCTCGATCCAAGGTAGCTCAGAGTTGCTTAGTCTTTTCCATAGACCTTTTTAACTAGAGACGTGTACCAGAATGCTCTCTTCTTTCTTTTTCAAAAATAGTTTACCTGGCCTCTCCTTCCAAAGCTTTAGCCTTCCATGCTCTTAACTCTTTATGAAGCTTGCACGTTTCTTCTTTCATCCCCGTAGTAGTACTGTTGGAACTCTTGGATATCCCAGCAAGTTTCTTTTTTTTGTTTTGTTTGACCCAGTCATTATTCATTAAGTTGTACTTTTGTTCCAGTTTTTCAACTTTTTTTGTTTTTGCTTCTATCTTCATTCGTAAGTAAGTAACTTTTTCTTAGAGCTGGTGATTCTCGTCACTTATTCTTTTCCACTCTATGGCAGCTTCCTCCTTAATCAAGTAGATCTCGGATGGCATGATAGGTTCTGGCTGAATAGGTACTCAAGGAATGGTTCTATCTGAGCTAGGAATAATTAAGTCACAACCTCTAACTCTTCTCCAAGCATCATAACTTGGAGTAATCTTATCCGTGTATGCACTTAATCTCGACTTATACCTTTCTCTCCATTGTAAAATGGCCATCTGAAGTAACTTTTTATAATCCTTACCCTAATATTCTAAGCCAACACCAACCAAATTTGAAGTCATAGGGTTGAATTGCTGTGATACATATTGCCTTCGGACCAATAACGGTGCATAACCCACGGTGCCCTATACTTCGAGTAAAGGCATATATAGCAAATTACCACATTGATACAAAAAGCATTTTGCTGAAAACCATGGTGCCCTCCATGTTATATCAGAAGAAGCTAAGTTCTTTAGCGTCTTAACCTATTGTTTCTTAAAGCATCAATATCATTTATCACAAATAGGAGAATGTGTTTATGGCACCCAATCATGAAAAGAAATGAGATTATTATGTGAATCCATGTTTATCATAATTGACAGATAAACTTTGATTCTAAAAAATAGTGGGAAGTAAAGTTTTTCCTATGAAACCAAAGCATCAACAGCACTTATCCCAAGTAGAAGAATGAGTTTATGGTTCCCAATTATGAAAAGAGAGGATATTATTATGTGAATCCGTGTTTGTCCAAATCGATGGACGAATTTAATTCTAAAAATGGTAGAAAAAAAAGTTTTTCTTGTGAAACCAGAGCATCAATATTATTTATCCCAATGACAACAACGTGTTTATAGTGCCCAATCGTGAAAAGAAAGGAGATTATTATGTGAATCTATGTTTGCCCTAGTTGACAGATGAACTTTGATTCTAAAAGATGGTTGGAAGAAAAGCTTTTCTTATGAAACCAAAGCATCAATGTCATTAATCCCAATAAGGATAATGTATTTATGGTTCCTAATCATGAAAACAAAGGAGATTATTATGTGAATCCATGTTTATCTCAATTGATAGATAAACTTTAATTCTAAAAAATGGTTGGAAGTGAAGTTTTTCTTATGAAACCAAAGCATCAGTTCATTCATCTGAACTAGGAGAATGTACACAATCATTAAAAGAACGAAGATTATTATGTGAATCTGCGTTTACCCAATTGAAAGATGAACCTTAATTCTACAAATGGTAGAAATAAAAGTTTTTCCTATGAAACCAAAGCATCAATATCATTTATCCCAATGAGGAGAATGTGTTTATGATGCCTAATCATGAAAAGAAAAGAGATTATTATGTGAATCCGTGTTTGTCTAAATCGATGAACGAACATTAATTCTAAGAATGGTAGAAAGAGAAGTTTTTCTTATGAAAGCAAAGCATCAATATCATTTATCCCAAGGAGGAGAATGTGTTTATGGTGCCCAATCACGAAAAGAAAAGAGATTATTACGTGAATCCATGTTTTTCCCAACTGACAGATGAACTTTGATTCTAAAAAATTGGGAAGTGAAGTTTCTCCTATGAAACCAAAGCATAAATATCATTTATCCTAATGAGGAGAATGTGTTTATAGCACCCAATCATGAAAAGAAGTAAGATTATTATATGCATACGTGTTTGTCCTAGTTGACAAACGAACATTGATTCTAAAAAATGGCTAGAAGAAAAGCTTTTCTTATAAAACCAATCCTAATAAGAATAATAAGCTTATGGTTCCTAATTATGAAAAACAAAAGAGATTATTACGTGAATCTAGGTTTATTACAATTGAGAGATGAACTTTGATTCTAACAAATGGTCGAAAGTGAAGTTTTTCTTATGAGGCCAAAGCAACAATTCATTTATCCGAATAACAAGAATGAATTTGTGGCACCCAATCATTAAAAGAAAGAAGATTATTACGTGAATCCATGTCTATCCCAATTGAAAAATAAACTTTAATTCCAAAAATGATAGAAATAGAAGTTTTTCTTGTGAAACCAAAACATCAATGTCATTTATCCCAATTAGGAGAATGTGTTTATGGCACCCAATCATGAAAAGAAAAGAGATTATTATATGAATTCCCTATTTACCCAAATCGACGGATAAACTTTAATTCTAAAAATGGTAGAAAAAAAGTTTTTCTTATGAAAACAAAGCTTAAATATAGTTTACCCAACGAGGAGAATGAGTTTACAGTTCCTAATCATTAAAACAAAAGAGATTATTATGTGAATCAATGTTTATCCAGTTGATAGATGAACTTTGATTTTAAAAACTGATGGGAAGTGAAATTTTTCTTATGAAAGCAAAGCATCAATTCATTTATCCCAATGAGGAAAATAAATTTGTGATGCCCAATTATTAAAAGAAAAGATATTATTATGTGAATTTATGTTTATCCCAATTGAAATACGAACTTTAATTCTAAAAAGGTAGAAAGAGAAGTTTTTTTTATGAAACCAAAGCATTAATATCATTTATCCCAATAAGGAGAATGTGTTTATGGTGCCCAATCATGAAAAGAAAGAAGATTATTACATGAATCTATGTTTGCCCAAGTCAACGGACGAACATTAATTCCAAAAATGGTAAAAAATGAAGTTTTTCTTATAAAACAAAAGCATCAATATCATTTATCCCAACGAGAAAAATGTGTTTATGGTGCCCAATCACGAAAAAAAAAAGAGATTATTACACGAATCGACATTTATCATGTTTGACAGATGAACTTTGATTCAAAAAAAGGTGGGAAGTGAAGTTTTTCCTATGAAACCAAAGCATCAATATCATTTATCGCAAATAGAAGAATGAGTTTATGGTTTCTAATTATGAAATGAAAGCATATTATTATGTGAATCCGTGTTTGTCCAAATCCAGAGACGAATTTAATTCTAAAAATGGTAGAAAGATAAATTTTTCTTGTGAAACCAAAGCACCAATATCATTTATCCCAATGATGAGAATGTGTTTATGGTGCCCAATCATGAAAAGAAAGGAGATTATTATGTGAATCCTTGCTTGTTTAAACTGACAGACGAATATTAATTCTAAGAATGGTAGAAAGAGAAGCTTTCCTTATGAAACCAAAGCATTAATATCATTTATCCCAACAAGAAGAATGTGTTTATGGTGCCCAATCATGAAAAGAAAGGAGATTATTATGTGAATCCATGTTTTTCTCAATTAAAAGATGAACTTTAATTCTAAAAAATTATGGGAAGTGAACTTTTCCCTATGAAACCAAAGCATCAATATCATTTATCCAAATTAGGAGAATGAGTTTTTGGTTCCCAATTATGAAAAAAATGATATTATTATGTGAATCCATGTTTGTCCAAATCGAAGGATGAATTTAATTTTAAAAATGGTAGAAAGAGAAGTTTTTCCTATGAAACTAAAGCATCAATATCATTTATCTGAATGGGAAGAATGTACTTATGGTGCCCAATCATGAACAGAAATGAGATTATTATGTGAATCCGTGTTTGTCCTAGTTGATAGATGAACTTTGATTCTAAGAAATGGTCAGAAGAAAAGCTTTTCTTATGAAACCAAAGCATCATTGTCATTTATCCCAATAAGAATAATGAGTTTATGGTTCCTAATCATGAAAACAAAGGAGATTATTACGTGAAATTGTGTTTATCCTAATTGATATATGAACTTAGATTCTAAAAAATGGCTGAAAGTGAAACCAAAGCATTAATTCATTTATCCAAATGAGGAGAATGAATTTATGCTACCTGATCATTAAAAGAATGGAGATTATTATGCAAATTCATGTTTATCCCGATCGAAGAAGAACTTTATTTCTAAAAATAGTAGAACTAAAAGTTTTTCTTATGAAAGCAAAGCATCAATATCATTTATCCCAATGAGGAAATGTGTTTATGGTGCCCAATCATGAAAAGAAAGAAGATTATTATGTAAATCCATTTTTTCCCATTTGACAGATGAACTTTGATTCTAAAAACTGGTAGGAAGTGAAGTTTTTCCTATGAAACCAAAGCATCAATATCATTTTTCCTAATGAAGAGAATCTATTTATAGTGCCTTATCATGAAAAGAATGAAGATTATTATGTGAATCCATAATTGTCCTAGTTGACGGATGAACTTTGATTCTAAAAAATGGTTAGAAGAAAAGTTTTACTTATGAAACCAAAGCATTAATGTCTTTTATCCCAAAGAAGATAATGAGTTTATGGTTTCTCATCATGAAAACAAAGGAGATTATTACATGAATCTGTATTTATTGTAATTGATAGACAAATTTTATTCCCAAAAATGGTCAGAAGTGAAGTCTTTCTTATGAAACCAAAGCACCAGTTCATTTATCTGAATTAGAAGAATGAATTTGTGGTGCCCAATCATTAAAAGAATGAAGATTATTAGACGAATCCGTCTCTATCCCAATTGAAAGACAAACTTTAATTCTAAAAATGGTAGAAATAGAAGTTTTTCTTATGAAACCAAAGCATCAAT
>JBBYHM010000020.1:9469057-9483178 GCA_038381775.1 Adansonia rubrostipa | reverse complement strand
AAAAAAATGTGCAAGTATAAGGAATTTATAGATAAAAAATTAAAAGATGACGCCTTATTCTTTGGTTGGTAATGTCAATTTAAGTTGTCAACAGTAATCAGAAGTACAAAAACACTCATCAAGTCAAATATTTAATTAAGTAATGCAAAATCAATAAAGGGAGTTGTGTCAGAGATAAAGAGGGATTGGATAATTATTTTATTTTTTAAATAAATGAATTTGAGATTGACTAATTTATATGCTATTCGAATTGTTTATTATTCATTTCTTATTTGCTCAAATCAAAATTAAATAGCAATATTCGTCCCAATCCATTAAGTGTTAAATTCTTCGTGATGAGAATTTACATGTGAAAGTTAACTCTCTACACAAGTTAATATGTAATTGAATATCGGATTCAAATATCTAATAATATCCGCATATGTAAAATTCATGTAATGAATCTAGATATTTGATAATATCTTAATCAAAATCAAAACGTATTCAAATATCTTATATCTAAAAGTTTTTATTTGAATCAGCTTCAAACCCGTCTTAGATAGCAAATTTAATATATGAATCCGAAAGTTTGGATAGCAAACTTAATATTTGAATTCAAAAGTTAAGAGAATATAAAATATTGGAATTTGCAAAAATATTTTGATTTATAGTATGCATGATAAGAAGTAAAATTGATTGCCTTTTCAATAACCAAAGAGTATATGGAAAGAAATCCTGAAATTATGTTAGCTGCAAAGAGGAGGAGGAAAGTAGCCGTTGAGGTGAGATGGGCAGTGAGTAGATTAAAGCATAAATCATTAATCTTCGTTACAGTGCGATTAGCATGGAGTGCATTATTCATCTACCAGATATCGATGGAAACGAACAAGAGGTTATACAGAAGCTTGCAGAGTCTCCACAGCAAATTCTCACATAAAGAATTGGGGTTTATGTATTTTGTTAAGCTAAGGCTTAGAGGATTAATACATTTCACAACAAACTCAGTAAATAGGAATTTATGTATGAATTGGGTTTGGGTGATTCTATTCTTTTATAACTTTAATTCCTTAAAAGAGTAAATGTACCAATCTAACTATTTTTTAATAAACAAAATACCAAATTATCCAAAAAAATAAAAACTTCAAAATTTTCAAATAAAATAATATTTTATACAAACAAACATCATTTTTTATTCAACATTTAATACCTAAGCTCACTTTTTTTGGTTAATTGCCAAAAAGATGGTAATTATATAAATGACAAAACCCTTCACTCCCCCCCCCTCTAACAGGCATAATATTTTTGCTACACTTATATTGTATTGCTTCAACTAGCTCTACTTGACTTTGAAATGGTCATTGGTGGACTTGGGGTCAATATTGCATCTTTCATTGAGAAGATTTATAAAGTAAATTAATAGCCAAAGTCTTTTTGGAATTATATATAGATGTAAACTATAATTGTTGTTTATTTACCTTCTAAAAAATCTAATGCAAGTTGTTTAACAACGTCTATTCATATTGTTCATTACAAAATTGAAATTTACTCCAACTTTTTTTTATTGACAAAAGGATATTAATTAACGTATAAAACAAGGACCTCCATTTTGTTTCGAGGGATTGATGGCATAAGTATTTTGGATGGTTTTTGATATAATAAGATAAGTTTGAAATAGTCTAACAAAATTGTTTTTAGTAATGTCATTCTCTAAATTCATTTTTAAAATTTGGGGTCGATGTTCGTATCATCCATTCAAAAGAAATGTATAGTTTTTAATAGCCAAAGTCTTTGGGGATTAGAAATTGATGTAAACTATAATTATTCTTTATTTACCTTCTAAAATATTTGAATGATCCATTTTTTTTGAACTAAGCATTTCGTATTATTAATTAATTATTAACTCATCATGAAATTTGAGCATTTCATATTATTAATTAATTACTATCTGATCATGAAATTTGATCTTTTTTATTAATAAGTATTTTTTAATCAATGAGTACTCTTAGGATACTCTTAAAAATCATTATATATAATAATATTTTCATTTAATATATTAAAAATAACGAATAAAATTATCCGTCACTGTATTGAATATAATTTTATTACTATATAATTTATCAACTAACTTTAAAGAGTATTCTCAAGACACTTAATAGCAAAACCTTATTAATATATACGTCTTCATTAATTTTTTTTTTTAAATTATATTGTGGTTTTTCTTGACTCCATCAAGTCTTTCTAATTCTAAGAGAATATAATAATAAAAGATTTCAACAGCAAAAATTCTAGTTTATGGAAAATTGGTCCTTAAAAATAATACACTCGCTGCTATTGAAAATTTCGTGAGTTCTTTCCTTTTGTCAATGTTGTTATTTTCTGTTCTAGTTCATTTGAATTTGTCATCTCTACAATAATTTACTTGTAACAATTAGCAAGCTTTGAAAAGTTTGCTTTCTTTTTTACCAATAGAACACTTGAATTGGCCTCTAAATAGCAGTCTAGAAAGGAGATTACATATGCTTATAACTCATTCTACTAATCTTAGCTTAGTGATAATCCAGAATGAAAGCATTGTTTTTCATAGTATTCAGTCTATTGGCTTCCGCTCTCTCTTTTCCCACTTCCACCATGGCTCGAGAACTGGCTAAGAGGGTAATTGCAACTATAGTTTTTGTAATTTTCCAATATGTTAGATAATTTAAACATCCATTTATTGATATTGATTGATTTAAAGGTTGTTTAGAAGCACGGTGAGAAGGTTTTTCACTATGTTGGATTTGCCTAAATGAAATGAATTTAGTATCAAAATTTCACTTTGGCTTCCAAATGAAGCTTTTATTTGCATATGAAGAGTACTTTGGCAAGAAAAAGAAATCGGGTTTAAACCAACCACCCTTAAAAGTTTATATCTAATAGATCTTGAATCCCAACATAATCCTCTATTTTTAAATTACAAGCTCTTTTATATTAAAAAACCGAGTTCTATTAAAAAAGTTATAAATTTTAGTTAAAACTAAAGGTGTTCATAATCTAAGTTGAGTTAGAAATTTTTTTTCCTTTGCCTAAGCTTGGGTTTACCCGAAAACCCATTTTATTGTTAAAAATAATATCAAAAAATTATTTTTATATAAATATTTATAATTAAATTTAAATAATTTTTTATTTTTTAAATAATAATTCAAATTGAACCGATCTTAATTACAAAAACTACAATCTAAACTCAACCCATAAAGAAATCTATTTAAAATACGTAAATCACTTTTTTGGGGGGGGGGGGTCTAAATAATCTCATCCTGTTTCCATAGCTAATTTTTTATTTTCTGGTTTTATTATTTGTTAATTGTGCAGAGCCACATCCTACTCCAACTCCTACAATAGAATGTGGACGTAATACTCCTTACTGCAGATGCCTTCCAAAGTATCCTCCTAAGTGTCCCATTTACAGTCGTTCTTGCAACCTTCATACATCTTGAATTTTAAAGCAAGAGATGACGTATTTATATATTTTTAAATAATTACCAAAAAATGTGATAAAATATATTTAATAAGTTGTCAAAATATTGTGTTTTGTTGGAAAAAAAAATTTAAATTTAAGTTGCCATATGATTTGTATTATGAATGCTACATTATGTGTAATCGATGCAATGTAATTTTTGCAAGAAATATAAGGAAAATAAAATGTTCGAATTTTTTTTGAGTAATTAAATTGCAATTTAGGAAAAGTTATAATAGGAATATTTTTATAATCATTTATTAATATTTTTAATTTTATATTAAAATTTGAGATACTAAAAAAATGCAGGTACCAAAATTTTTAAAATCATTATAGATGGACTAAATTTGTATTTTAAGATGAGTATAGAAACTGAATTTATATTTTGGTATAAGTATAGAGATTAATACTATCATTTAATTAACTGTTATTAATTTGATCAAAATTTTTAAATCAATATGTGAGAATGTTCAATTTACATGAATTATAATGGAGGAACTAAATCTCGAACATTTAAAAAGAATAGCGACCTATAGTATAATTAGTTAACATATATATGTATATGGTGGAGAGTTAGACATTGCATTAGCGCCACAAATAAATGGAATTGGTTGATCTCTTTTGGAGTAATATCAATAGTGATATTAATAGGATTTGATTAGAGTTGTTTATATCGAATTAGATTAGATTATAATTTAAAATTTTTTATGTTTTTATTTTATTTTGATTAGATTTGAAAGCTTGTATTATTATTTAAAATGATACTAAAAAAAATAAAAATTACTTTAATAGTAATATTTTATAATTAAATTTTTTAAAATATAATTTTTTATTACTTAAATAGTAATTTGATATGGATTAAGTCGACCCAAATTACAAAACTCTTATCAAAACCTAATCTACTACAACTTAAACTTATTAGGTTAGACAATTGCTTGGCACATTAACAATCTAGTTATAATTTTATTGTCGGATATTTGTGATAATTTTCTTATTTTTTAAAGAGTTTCAAGCCTTTTGACTTTTTTTTTTTTTCAAATCAAGCCCAACTTTGATATATCCGATTCAAAAAACTATTTCATTGTTCACATGATACTATGAAAAACCGATCAAGAATCTTCCTTGTTCTACCCAAATTTTCTATGTTTTTCACTGACTTGCAATTACAAAAATTTTTATCCAAATTTCATACCTAATCTCACCTTTTTTTTTTGGGTGATAATTGCCAGAACAATGGTAATTAATATAGATGAAAACTCCCCTCACTCGGCGTGAGAGCATCACTTGGTGTGAAAACGCTCTTCAGATTCTGTGTATTGCACCAATCCGAGAAGCCGATGCTATGGGAAATACGTAGAATGCCCTAATGAATGTCCAAGCACTAGCTATGGAAACCGCGGTGATAGGATTGGCCATGTTAACTGTGATTCACCCGTCTGCAAGTCCTATTGCAAACGTAAGATCACCCCCTTTCGCTTCTTTTTAAAGTGACTCAGAAACTAAACATAGAATTTATGTTACCAAGCTTTTTATTTTTTAAAAAATATTTATATTTAATATTTATATTTGATAAATATTCATATATTAATATCGTATACGATCCTTTAAATATATAAAAACACTTTAAAAAATTAAACTGAATCGAAATTAATTAAGATAGAATGAAAAACATATTTTATTTTATTTTTTAAAATATTTATATATAAAATTTATGCTCGACATCTATTAAAATATGGGTATTGGGTATAACCTCTGAATATAATATATATATATATGGGAAATTTTTTAAAAATTGAGCGTAACGTAGAATGACAAGCATTTTGTTTTATCTGGAACATATAAATGTTAAAGTTACACTGAAATCAAATAAGTTTTTTGTTTCATGATTTTAGATCGCAAACCAAACTGCGATTGTCCTGGATCAAATTGCTATGATCCTCGCTTCATTGGTGGTGATGGCATTGTTTTCTACTTCCATGGAAGGAGCAATGAGCATTTCAGCTTGGTCTCAGACAGCAGTCTCCAAATCAATGGCCTCTTCATCGGCCATCGCCCTGCTGGCTGAACCAGGGACTTCACATGGATTCAAGCACTTGGAATCCTATTCAACTCTCAACTCCTCCTTTCTCCCTTGAGGCCACTAAGTCTGCAACATGGAACAATGAAGTGGACCATCTAAAGTTCAGCTACAATGCTGAAGATTTAGTCGTTCAGAAGGTGCTTTCTCCAGTTGGTAATCCCCAGAAAAAGATGTGAAAGTTGAGAGAATTGCAAACAAGAACAGCGTCATCGTAACATTGAAGAATAGTGCAGAGATTATGGTGAATGCAGTTCCAGTGACCAAAGAAGATGTCGGAACTGACAACTACAAAGTACCGTCGGATGACTGCCTTGCTCACTCGGAAGTCCAGTTCAGGTTCTTTGCCCTTTCCCCTAAAGTTGATGGGGTGCTCGGCAGGACTTACTGCCCTGATTTCGAGAACCCGGCCTCCAAGCCTGGCGTCGCAATGCCGGTTGTGGGCGGCAAAGTTTATTCTCACCAGCAGAAACTGGTTCAAACCAAGAGACCACTAATGGTGAATATCTCACTCTTGACTGGACCCGTCGGCTTCAGCAGGATATGGAATTGTCTGCAAGAAATAGGTACCTGGAGTGATGGCATTTATCAATTAAATAATCGGAGCTTAAGCTATATAGCTTCTGTGAATAATTGTTCTATATTTTTGTCTAAGAATGGTGCTTTCTGTTTCATACATGTAGTCAGTATTTTGGAACTAGTTTAACACTGCAAATTAATTCCTATTTATCTCATAGGAAAGAGAACTATCAATGATAACTGGTACTCATCTAACAGCCGTATTGAAAAGTGGCACCAAATAATCAGAACGGCTAACATAGATGTTCTACAGGTGAGACCCTGAAATTTTTTTTTTTCTTATCTAAGTCTAAATTAGATTGAATCCAAATTAATTTAAAATTTAAAATTATTATTTAAAATAATATTAAAAATAATATTTTTATATTAATATCTATAATTAAATTTAAATAATTTTTAAAATATATAAATAATAATTTAAATTAAATTAAATTATAAAATATTCTACTCAAACTCTACCTAACCCATGAACCACTGTTACTCATAGGACTGCCATTAATTGAGGGATGTAATTTGCTCCATCTGTGTTCAGAGAAGGCAACACTTGTACGATTCCACTGCCATAAAAATGGCCCAATCTTTAAGTCTTAGATTTTGAGTTTTTGTATAATTTCTAGAACCTCCTAGTTTCTTTGTTTCTGGGATGGGTATTGGTCTTTTGGCCTCTAGAACTTGTGAGTTGAAAATTAATGCGGTTAACGCTGTTTCCAGTACGAAAATTTCTTGGAATATATACGATATGATACAACTTAATTTGATAAAAAATTGATAAATTAAATTTATTTAATTTAAAATTAATTAATTTAATTTTAAAATTGTCTAAATTTAAAAGTAAAATGTAGAATGGTACTGAGTTAAAATTATTTAACATTAAAAATTAATAATTTAAAAATAATTCGAACTCGATGAATTGATCTAAAATTATCAAATTATAATTTTAAAAAATTTAAATTAAAATAACATATAAACTTAAAACGAAACAAAACTCAAATATTTTTAAATCTTAAATTAATATCTAATGATACTAATTAATATTTTTCATGATATAAAATGCTTGAACTGTTTCTTTTGTTATTGAATCCAAGCAAAACAATATGACATCACCTTAGAATGATAATATATATATATATATATATATATATATACATGTGTGTGTGTGAATTTGAAGCACCAATTTTATCCACCTTGTGAATGATTTAAAAAAAGAACACATAATTTTTTAGATAGAAGTGGATAGTTTTCTTCAAATTTTTATCAATCATTAAAAAAAATTATTTTATTAAAAATAATTAAAAATAATAATATTTTTACATTTATATTTATTAATATAAATTTTATTTAATATTTTAATAATTTTTTAATTAAATCGATGTTAATGAATCTCTTACACATATATCCACTATTTCTCAAAACAATAATTCTTCCCTTTTACATTTAAAAATGTCTTTTGTCAAGGCATTGAAAACTAGCAGTAATTCATTTTCACAGCATTAACTTTACATTAAATGCATGAAACAACATTATCAACAGCCTCCCAAAATTAAGAATATTAATTAATATAGGAGTCATTTTAAACCTTTCTTAAATCTCTCTTGAAAAAAAAGGTAAATTCTCGCAAAATTAAAATTGGATTTTAAATATTTTGCAAAACTATTTTTCCATTTTCTTATATTTTAGACTCCGTTATATAAAAAAATTATATTTTTTATTGAAAAAAAAAAAAACCTAATAAACTAAATTAAATATCTAGAAATAAAACTCTGCTTATTTAGCTGCTAAAGATGGACTTAATTACATTATTCTTGCAAATTGCAGTGACTTTTGAGTTTTAATAAAAATTATTATTATTATTATTAATTTTGAATTTACAAAATTCAAGTGAAACAACCCAAAAATTTTCTTTAATTAGCCTTGTAAGTCCTAAAAACCTGAGGAAAATCAAACAAAAGACAGCTTTGATTTGAACTTTCATCTGTAAGATTTAAGAATAGCTCCACAAAAAGTGCAAATCACAGCCCTCCAAGATTTCCAATAAAACGGAACATAACAAAACCGGGTGATTGTCTTCATGTCTCCGACGCTTGCTCCCCGGCCGCACCGCGAGCACGTCCCTGCCGCTGGCTTGATGCTCATCAGCTTCCACCTTTGATCCACCAGGAAACAAAAGCAAACCATATTTTCAAAACTATAAAAACAAAAACTAAAGCCACAAAGTTATTAATATTTGTTTTCAAACTTTATTATACTTTTTGAAGGATGAATTGGGATATTTATAGGCCCGAAAGGTTATGTGAAGATCAAATTATTTCCAGTGGGTAACGACCGTCGGATGGTTGACAAGTAAGAGGGGGATTAAGTGAAGCAGTAGTTCGATTGATGTTTTGTCTTTGGTTTTTATTCATGTTTATTTTGCCAGGAACCTGTCAAGCTATCATGGCAATAATGTTGGATGGTTTACACTTGGACGATAAGGCAGTTGGTGGTTTATAAATTAAGTTGCAGGCAGGTTGTTAGGATAGTAAAAACTTCAGCTCAAAAAATCTTCCACGTTTTAATGAGGTTGTTCTGAGGA
The DNA here is from genome assembly GCA_038381775.1 of Adansonia rubrostipa. NCBI lineage: Eukaryota > Viridiplantae > Streptophyta > Magnoliopsida > Malvales > Malvaceae > Adansonia > Adansonia rubrostipa. The sequence continues at coordinate 9,474,478 of JBBYHM010000020.1, read as the reverse complement.
TAAAAAAAATGTTAAAAAGACAAACAAACACACGCGAATTTACATAAATTTTTATGTCTAAAATTAAAAAAGTAAATTATAATAGTTACTGATTACGACAAAATTATACTATTTTTTAATGCTATAATTCATGTTATTTTTATTATAAAATTATTAATTTCATATTGATTTAATAAATTTTTAAAATAAATATATATCATGAAACAATCTATTATTTATTAAAAAAATATATGTTTATGTCAAAATTTTAAAAAAAAGAAAAAATAATAGAAGATTTTAAAAGATTTGGAGAAGCGAGTAATTTTGTATTTACGTGAACTATTTAGCAGCATGTGAGTTTTCAAAAAAAAAAATTAAAATTAAAAGTTAAATTAACTTTATAATCCTTTTTCCTTTATTTATATATTACTTTTAAATTAATTTTTTTTATATATATTTTAGCAACTGAATTGATGTTTGGTTAATTTTAATACCAATCCAATGACTCCTTTTATTTTAGTAGAGATGTAAAACTACTTATAGGTTGAGGAGACCATTAGGTTCGCGTTAGATTGAGTTTGGATAAAAAATTTTATATTTCAAGTTGATTCAACTCGATTCAATCCAAATTATTATTTATATAATAAAAAAATTTTTATTTAAACGTAAATATTAATGTTAAAATATTATTATTTTTAATATTATTTTAAATAATGATAGCGCTTTTGGATTGGTCTGGATCTAATCCGGCTCAAGCCTTGTTAACAAGGAAAATTTTCTAGACCGTAATCAAAGCCAACCCATAGGCATTTCTACTTATACAATCATAGTTTTTAACTTCACAAATAAATTTAAACAATATAAGAAGCAATAATTAATACTATGGTGAGGAATTGGTTTTTCTTGTCAATTAAGATTCAATTTTAAAATTTGTAATTTTGTATATAAATAATCTGATATTATTAAACATAATTAACAAAATTAACATAATATATTTAATACAAATATTATATTTATATTTAAAATTTTGATATATTTAATAATTTATAACATATTTATATTTACACATTGTATAAAAAACAAAGACACGGCATGCATACACTAATTATTAGGTTATTCAATTTTTTTAAAATTATTTTAAAAATAAAATTTTAAATGCATCATACTAACGTGGAAGAATACACACTTAAAATCTTAGACTCAAATAAAATCTAAAAATATCTTTAATTGCGTTAAAAAATTTTAGATGATTTATGTGTTTACTTTTATTTTATTTTATTTTATTTTTTGAAAATTTTAATAATTTCATGCTTGATTGCTTAGTGAATTATTTAAAATTTATTTAAAAAATTCAAAAATTTTATCGATGATTTATAAGATAGATTACAGAAAACTTACGAAAATTTTAACTTTTGGAATTCTAAAGGATAGTTATATATCCATTATTTTGTTTTTGCAAAAAAATTCATTCTAAAATTTTAGATAAAATGCATTTGAATGATAATTAGTTCAAGTAAATTAAATACTAGTTGTCCCAATTTCACAAGGAAAAAGGTACATTTATTGGGGGGGGGGGGAATGGAAAATATCACACTTTTGACTGCAACAATGCAAAATTGTCCTTTTAACTCTTTTAATTTTAGATGTCATTTTTACATATCATCAATGGCATTAATTTTCAACTTTTTCCCTTAAATGGTTACATCTTCAATTAAATCATTATGGTACAGATATTTTACTTGATGGACCTTTCGTAAAAGTGTTACAGTTAGAATGGATCGCATCCTAATTGTAAAAATTATTTTACATAGTTTAAAAAAACATATTATTATTTAAAATAATATTAAAATTTATATTAATATTTAAAATTAAATTTAAATAAAAATATTTTTATTATATAAATAAAAAGTCAAATGAAATTAAATTATTAACAGACTGGATCGAAGAAGCCATACTATTCATGAATAAGTCCAATCTCACAAAAAAGCCATTTTCAAGACACTGTAACATTTGAGAAAATTGAAGAGGAAGAGATTCAAATTTAGGTCTTATCTTTTCCTAGAAACAGGAATAACAAACATTAAGCAAAAAGGTTGATTATTAACATTTTCAATGAGTTAATTACATTTTCGGTACTCAAATCGTTTATTAAAATCTTTATTTGATAATTAAAGTTTAAAATTTTACAATTAAATACATGAATTTTAATTTCGTTTATCGATTAAATACTTGAGTTAGTTTCACTAAGTTTAATTTACATTAGAAAATTGGTTTGAAAGGTATCAAGAGACTCAACACGCAAAAGGTGTTGAGATATTTCAAATGAAGAAAGAAAAAAAAAGTGCAAAACGTTCTTTATTTAGGATATAAACGTATGGGACTTTCCATAATGAACTTGTTAATTTGTAAGTTTGCAATTTTAAGGAATTATTGCGTTGTAAAATTCTTAAATTGGTATTTTATCGTTACTTTTAGAAGATCATTGTGAATGAATGCTTTAGCTGAAGATGTGTAAACTCTGATCTCCAATTCTGATGGAGCAAATCTAGTTGCTGCAGTTATGAATGCTTAGCTGAAGCACCAAAGTATGGTATTCAGTGACATAGTTCTACATCGCTGAAGCGTATTTCGATCGTAGACGATATTATGCTGTCGCAGACATTAGGTAACACGATCACAGTAGTGTCACTATAGTTGTGGACCTGAATTTGTAATATTTCAAGAAATTTGATAATATGCAGACATTTCGTAACGGCTAAATAATTGATTCCAGTATCCATTATATCATGACCGTTGTTGCGTTACGTATGCATTTTATAACTATTAAGCTCTTAAACTTGAGAAAATGCTTGAGGATAGCAATCAGTCGATGCAGCTCAACTGGAAGACAGGGTGCTTGACCTGTACGTATGAAAAAGGAAATGTTAAGTTATAACCATCAGTGCGACCAAAGTCTCCACCACTTTCTGATATTTGCTAGAAAGGATGCAAGATTTATGCAAGGTGAACGTGTGGTCAGGCATGGATGCAACCGTTGATCTCGGGGAAGACGAAACTTACGTTAAAGTGATGTTATCTCTTATTTACTAAGTTTGAGTTTTTTATAATTTTATATTCAAGTTAAACTTTTTATGATAGACTTTTCTATCTTCATTTAAATATGATGAAAGTCTAATAAAATAATGAAATTCCACCACCCTCTTAGCATTGTCATTGTAGAAGAGGCTGGAGGGGCTCTAATCGTCCTCTGAATTTCAATTAAGTTGAACATGTATCTATATTCAATATTTAATTTAAAACCGAATAATATGGTTCTATAAGTTCAAACTTCAAGCGCTTGTAGCCCACAAGCTTTCCAAAAAAAGTACAGAAAACCCAAACATAAATACAAATTAACTGTTTCTTGCGAGAATTCTATCACTTAGAAGAACTGGACTGGCTAATGAGTTCACCTACAGAGAATTGAATGCTAGGAATATCAAACCATAATCCCCCATTGAGACAAGACAAGATTTTCATTTAGAGTTTCAGATTTCCTATGCTGTAAAATTAAATCTAGAACAAATGTCCATCTGAATCGTATCTCAATTCAATCACTAACATAATTTAGATATAAATTTTTAAAATAATATTTTAGTTGTACGTAATCAGTGTTTATAGAATATCAATTAATCGAATCTTAAAATTGAAATTAGGTAATTTAATCATGCAGGGATCAAAATTACTTGTTGAACCATCCTAATATATGGGCTTAGGCGACTGGAGTCAACATGATCATTTGACTCAAAAAATTAGTCCCCAAATTAAAAAAATAATAACAATAAAAGTTAAACTATTTATTAGTATTTTTCTTTTAAATGGTCCAAAAGATGCGACAAAGACCCAAAAGAAGAAGCTGGCCATTCTTATCCAAATCCACTGCCAGTATAAAATATGGGCTGCAACTTGGATAATTTAAGAAAAAAAAAAGCAAACAAAATGATATTGGGTATTTCTCCATATGTAATTTCAATATCATTTGTTGACAAAATTATATTATGATTAATTTGTATCAAATACATATTTTTATATATATTATATTTAATTCCATGTTTAGACTTTGAAATTTCCACATTGTTACGAATACAAAGTCAATGTTAGGTTTGATTCTTGTATCGATTATCATTGGGTTAGGTACAAGTCTATAGTCTTAGGGAACAATACATGTTTTTTTTCAAATTTTATTTAATGCTTTTGACATGTTAAATGATTAATCACATTTAAAAGATTATATATTTATATAAATTTTAACATATTATGATTTTTATTATTTAAATTTAATATATTCATAAATTTATATCATATTCGTATTATTTTTTATATCGTATTATATTATATTATATATCATATTTTAATTATTTTTTATTTGATATTAATATCTTATCTAAAATTATTACTAACAAAAAGAAAATGGGGAAAAATCCAACTTAAGATGTTTTCAGTCCAAGTGTTTGATTTTGTTCCTCATTCACTAGGGATTCGATCTCTTGCACACATTTTTTTTTTTGAAATTACACTGTTAATTTAAGTTTTTTTGAGTATTCAATTTTTTTTCTTTAGCACAAATAGAATAAAACATCTATAAAAATTAGTTTACTTGTTAAGAAAATAAAAAAATTTATCAATTATTATATAAAAATAATGTAAGACTTCATGAGTTGGTTTATATTATTTTATACATAGCTTTGTATCAAGTTTGGCTTCTTCATGAGTTGAATTAGTTCGAAAACTCATATTACTATTTAAAAAATATTAAAAATTTATTTTTATATTAATATTTATATATTTTTATAATTAAATTTAAATAAAAAGTATTATTTTCATTCAATAAATAGTAATTCGAGTTTGTCTGAATTGAAAAAATTTTTCTCCAAGCTCAACTCAAGTCGGATCAAACGTAGTAAATTTAACAGATAACTTTATCTTTGAATAGATCTAAGTGCTATTTTTTATTTTACTAAATGGACACAGATAAAATACTATATAAATTTAGATTGTGATAGATTAAAAAAAAGACTGTGGTATGAAATAAATTCTTAAATAAAAATGGACCATTGAAAATGATATTAACAGTATTTTTTTTTTAAAAAAAAAAAGACAATCCTGATTTAAGAAACCCAGCTACGAACGGTTCAAATATCCCTTTAATTTGAATTATTGAACTTAATCCTTTTTTATATTAATATTAAAACATTCGGCCAACTTAATCTCGTGAATTAATCAAACATTAATTTAATTAATAAATTTATTTAAAAATCAAATCAATATTACAATTATAAATTTAACTAAAGATTTTATACGTCTTTTTAAAAAAAAATTATTCACCCATCAAATATAATATTTTTAAAATTGAAAGAGATCAAATCAAACCATCAAAATGGAGTGCTAACCAAGTCAAAACAT
>JBBYHM010000020.1:9453124-9468957 GCA_038381775.1 Adansonia rubrostipa | reverse complement strand
AATACTTGAAAATTAAATTATGGAACCGACTAAATATCATAAGAAATTTTCAACAAGAGATAAATTAATCACAAGGTAAATACATGGACTAAACTTGCTCACAAAATTTTTTGGTTATTTTGTTAAGATGAGTAAGAAAAACCGCCCAAAATAATGGTAATTCTTAACAAGATGATGAGACAAATAAATAGTAGGCCTTGTTAGATTCTAATCCTATGCAAGAAGGAAACTTTATTCCTAGGCAGAATTAAGCCAAGATGCTTGGATTGGATATACAGGCAAAGGATATATTACTTAGTGAATACAAGAAATCTTTAGATGCTTATTTTAACAATTTATGCATGTGTTTGTCGGAAAGAATCCATATTATATATATTAAAAAGTATACGTGTAAACAATCAAAAAAAGTTACCTAGGACTATGAAACTTAAATATAATAATTAAATATTTTTATTTGTTTAAGCTTTTGAGATAATTGATTATCTAATTTAATATGATATCAAAATTTTTGAATTTGAATCTCGACTTGACTTTTTAATATTTTTTCAATTGATGTCTAATTACCCATTAAAATATTGGTTACTGTTTTAATCTTTTTTTTAACTTATATATATATTTACACTTAGATTCACATTCAATTTCATTAATAATTTATTTAACTTACACATAAAAAACATATTGAAAACTTAAATAGTTAAATGTTTAAAAAAATATAGGTCTCATTAAAATCCTTAGCTCTTACTCTATGATTCTTGTTCTAAAGCAAACAAAGGGGCACAACCAGGTGTTTGTGCGGAATTATTGGCCACAAAATTAAGAGGAAAACTTCCAAAAAATCTGCCGCTATTGTCTTCCAACGTACAAACAAAAAATATCTAAATAAAATATAGTTACGGGCCTTGAAATTTTTGAATGGTGCTATCGCTAATTTATCTACAAGAAGTGATCCACCAATAAGGAGAGATTATTTCGAGAGAAGTAGTTATCCTAATGTGGGTGGGGGCTTTGCCATGGTCCCCGTTGAGTCACTGATACATTTTGTGTCATTCAGATTTAATGGGCACAAAACGGTTATGATCTGGATTCTGAAAGAGTTCTGTGACCAACAGCAACCTTCCCTGGGACCCTTAATTCTTGTTTCAATTAACTATTGTTGAAGGTAGTATTTGATGTTTAGTCATTGTGTAAATTTATGAACATTTGTACGAAGAAATTTTATTAATAAATTAAATATTCAATAAAAAGTATTTAAAAATAAATATAAATAATTATATCTTTTAATAAATGATATAGTTCAATACACTTTTAATACACTTGTTCAAAGGATGAGTAAAAAATAAAGTAAAATATTTTTTAAATTTCACTATAAAAATATAAATATAAATATTAAATAATTTTTTAATATTTTAATATATTTAAATAATAAATTTGGGCTCTCAGGTCGGATTGGATTAAGTCAAATTCGGATTTGAACTTAAATTTTAAAATTTTTAAGTTATAATTTAATCCATTAATAAGTCTAACTGTCAATGTATAGACTTATTGATATTTTTAGAGCCTTCTAACTGAAATTCAAAACAGAAATAATTAAAACCAATAAAACTTTTAATTAGTTTCATCTTCATGATCTTGCGTTATAGAACACAGCCATTCATTTCCCCCCCCTTTTTTTTTTCTTTGTCCTCGAATACTATTGAGCAAAGTTAAGAATTTATTACAACTAAATTAAGTTTTCAAAAGCAAAAAGAAGTGACTGAATAAGAATTGATAGGTTTTAAGAAATTGTAAGTTTTCTAAATCTATTCTTATAAGAAAAATAAAAGACATAAAAAATCTTTGATTTTATTTTTTTGTCTAATTTTATTTTAGTTTTTAATTAAAACTTTTGACTAAATTGATGTTTACTTGACTCATGACATTAATTTGGTAAGTTAGTCGATTGAATATTTGTAATTTTTTTAAATACTTGTATCTAAATCTGCTTAATTTATTTCAAAATTTAAATAATTTTATTATCTGCTTCTACTTGAATATTACTACCCGAATCGATTTAAAGAGAAATGTTCGTTGGAGACCCAAAATTTGAATTTATAAAATCGATTTTTTTAAAAAAAATTATAGAATTAAACAAGAATTAAATATGTAAATAAATATAGGATTCGAATATTTGAATTTGTTATTTGTACAAATAAAGCAGATTCGAGTAAAAGAATTGGATATTTCACATTATTCTAACCCAAATAAAAATGAGTTTAGGTAATTTAAATCTGATACGAATAGTAAATGTAATATCTAGATCCATAAATTATCTAAATCAATAACATTTTAATCCAAAAAAGCAAACGTCAAATATCCAATTTTTTATTATTCATCGCCATCACTAACATCAATTCAATAAAAAAATTTTATGATTAAGAATTTATTAATTTTAGCAAACAAAATGCTATTATTAACTAGCAGTAATAGTTGATAAGAGGATCATATATAAAAAGGAAAACTGACTTTACATTTATTATAGTTGTGTGGAAATGAGGGGAAAAAAAAATCAATTTTTGGTCCAAATTCAATTTAGTACCAAAATAATTCTTCAACCAAAGATGAGTCAATCAATCAAGGGTGGGAAGGTATCCAAACAATGGGGTATCCTTTGCAAAAGCTGTTCTTAAACAACTAAACTTACTTTACGAGACAAATTAAATATACTTCGATATATACATGACAAATTACCAATCGTACAGGTGGAAAAATGTAAAAAAATAAATATTTAAAAAAATTATTAAAATTGATAGGATTTTCTTACATAAGTGTATTCTTTTTACATGGTTAATATAAAATATAAAATTTTAAAAATATATTATAAAAATTTAAAAACATAAATATCTTTATTAAATTATTTAATATTATACTTTTATTAATATTTTTTTATATTTTTAATTAAATTAATATAATTTGATACCTAACACAAATTTAATGAATTTTTATAATTAATATAAATATATTATCTTGATCATGAATATCTTAATCTACAATAACTCAATAATTTAACATGTGAAAACCATGTGAATACTATTTATTATTATTATTGTTGTTGTTGTTGTTGTTATTATTGTTATTATTATTATTATTATTATTTGAAAAAAAAATGCTCAATTGATAAGCATTCTTTTTAAACCAATTTTGTTTGTATTTCGGTCAACTGTGATTATTCTATTTATTTTCTTGGATCTCAGCCCGCTTTTAGTATATGGACCTTATGTTCTCATCTTAAAATCATCCCCATGTACCACACACACGTGAAGTTATCTCCTGTATGCAACTCTACCGTAGTAACAGACACCATCACAAACAAAGACTATCAATGACCAATAACTTAAAACTATGCTTATCGGAAGATTATACATCCGGCCCGATTCATATTAAATCCGTTTAAATATAAAATTTTGTGGTTGGTAATAGCTTAATTTTACAAAAATTATTATTTAAATAATAATAAATAATTTTATATTTAAATTTATTTATAAAAATATATTTAATTTTAATATGAAAATAATATGTAATATTTTTTAAATAATAAAATAAGTTTATAGATAGAATCAAACTGAATCGAGATAGAATTGGGCTTGAATAAAAGATTTAAAAAAATTGAACCCTAACCCGTCTTATGAACATATTTACTTGAAATACATGGACGATTAATTTAAAAGCAACAAAATAAATAAAAACATCGAATTGAAAACTTTATAATGATACGAATTTAAAATTAATCTGATCAAAATCATAAAAATACAAGTCCAAAGTTTAAAATTAAGATAATTTCATTCGAAATAAAAAAAACTCGAATCAAAATAATTCGGACTTAAAATAATTAAATTTGCTTTAAAAAATAATAATAAATAACAAAAATCAAAAGTCGACAAAACCATAAGCCTTACCCCATTGAATCACCCCACCCAAAGGCATTCCCATATAAGATACGACTCTTTCCGACAATCTCAACATTGGGGGAAACTAGAAAAAACATAACAAGTGGCTGGGAAGCCTTGTTAGGAGCCGAGTCATATCTCGGTCGACTCAACTGATCTCAGTTCCTCCTACAAACTCAGCCATGGCATCTCTTCACACGACGATATCTCCCCAAAGCCTGCTTTCTTTATCAAAACCTCGAAAACCAATTTCGAGACAGGTCTCGGCTTCCTCATTAAGCAGCTCAAAACTGCCCGAGAGGCTTACTTTCTCGGGAACCAAACAGAAAAAGAATAGCAACAAAAGGGCCAACTCGGTGGTGTTGATGAACTCATTAGCTGAGGAGCTTGACGTGATACCAGTGCAAAGTGAGGATGTTACCGATATGCAAGAAGGGGTTGCGGTGAGTCAGGTGGAGAGAGAAGCGTCAGGAGGAGAGTTAGTGAGTCAGGTAGGTGGGTTTGGTAATGAAGGAAGGTTATCTTTTGAAGGGTTTTCTTCTTCAGGTTCATCTTCAGGAAATGGATTTGGAGTTGGGAGTCAGGAGGAAATGGAGAGGCTTATAGATAGAACTATTAATGCCACTATTGTTCTTGCTGCTGGTACTTTTGCCATTACCAAGTTGCTTACCATTGATCACAACTATTGGCAGGTAAGATTATAGGTATATTAAAGTCCGCAGTTTTATTTTGAATCGGTCTTGTTTTTTGTGGAAAATTGCAAGATTTCGCTGGGGAAATTGAAGATTGGATGCAAAATTCCATGTTTTCTTACTGGTTATAAGGAGTATTAGAATCAGATTGGTTTTATTTATTCTTCCCAATTAACATGGAGTTTAAAATTTCTACTATTTTCATTTTTGTAAAGCCCCCTTCCTTTCTTATTCTTCCTTTTGCTCTTTTAGTTGCTGAATAATGCATAAGGTATCTAATTTTTGCTTTACTTTGGGTTTTTTTTTTCTTTTCTTTTACTCATTTTTGAGATTTTTTCTGAGATGAACATGTGAAGGATCCCCTTATTTGTTTAATATGTATATCGCCATTAAAGCAGTTCAAGTTCTTCTTTTTCCTATAGAATTAAACAGTGTAATTGCTGTATTTGTTTGACTTTCAGGATTTGTTTTGTTTCCCTGTAGCTAGAAGGTTTCAAATTTGAAAAATCTAGATATGTGATGGGCTTTTCAAACATATACCTGAATAGCTTGCATACACTATCTTGTTTTTTCAAGTTTATCTTAGTTATTTCAATTGGTGCATGCCATTATAGAGGCCATAATCTAGTTACTCTGACTCTTCATTTTGTCTCAAAGTATCTATGTCCAACACATATTTAAACATGGATATAAGATATGAACATACCTATGTCCGACACTCACACTCGAGTTTGAGTAACTTAGGGCATGATTTGTTACGAGATAGTGATGTAAAAATGAGAGATTTCTTGAAGCAAAATCTGGAATAATAGTGTGTTGTAGCAAAACCTATAAGGTTTAGAATAGTATATACAGTAAACTGCCAAAGCTAGCCTTTTCAAATCTTAGAGAAGATCTGCAAATATATTGTTGGATCTTCTAGCAGCTTGAGAATCCGATGTTGTCTTTGATGATTAGCATCTTGTGTTTAATAAATAAGCACCGCCGGAAACTTCAATAACCATATAATGGCATGACATATTAGAATAAAAAAGATCTTAAACTGTTCATGTTTGATATGCTTATTTACCGCATATACACTTAGCATTGGTAGGTCATAAACTATTTTATCTCCAATCTAAGAAGAACTCAATTTTTTTGGCTTTCGGTTATAGGGATGGACTCTTTATGAGATAGTAAGATATGCACCTCAGCACAATTGGAGTGCTTATGAGGAAGCTTTGAAGACAAATCCTGTTTTAGCAAAAATGGTTATTAGTGGAATTGTCTATTCTCTTGGGGATTGGATTGCACAGGTAAGTTTATGTTGTCAAAGAAATACTTCGGATCTTTAGTTTTTGGTTGTAAAATTTTATCTTAGACTTAATCTTGCCTTTATTATTTTAGTGCTTTGAAGGGAAACCTCTCTTTGAGTTTGATCGTACGCGAATGTTTAGATCTGGCCTTGTTGGCTTTACTCTACATGGTTCCCTGTCTCATTACTATTACCAATTTTGCGAGGTGATCATTCTGCACTCTATCTTGCGAATCAGGTTTGGAGTCGAGATTTTTATCTGATTCAATGAAACAATACTCTTTTTTTTTTTTTTTTTCTCTCAGGAGCTTTTTCCTTTCCAAGACTGGTGGGTGGTTCCGGCAAAAGTAGCTTTCGACCAAACTGCATGGGCAGCGGTTTGGAATAGCATTTACTTTACAGTTTTGGGATTTTTGCGACTTGAATCTCCGATCTGTATTTTTAATGAATTGAAGGCAACATTCTGGCCTATGCTGACTGTAAGTGAACTTCCTCTCAATCGCCATTCCCTCACTTTGCATTTGAAAAATGTCGTGTCTCTTTATTTTTCTGTGGTTTCAATCAAAAAGAGAAATTAGCTTAAAAGAAAGAGAAGATCTAATATTGTACTTGTGCATGGTTGTTATGTAGGCTGGATGGAAGCTTTGGCCATTTGCTCATCTTATCACTTATGGTGTTATTCCGGTAGAACAAAGGCTTCTGTGGGTAGACTGTGTCGAACTTATTTGGGTGACGATTCTCTCAACGTAAGTATCTAAAATATTGAATAATCGGATGTTAGGCAATAGCATCGACGAACACTCCTTTTACCAAGAAAATAGCTAATTGGGAAAAATCATAGCTGATGGGAATTACTAATATGACTCTGAGATACGTGATCTCGAAGTTAATGTCATGGAAGAACGTTTCGTATAAGCTAGCTTTTTAGATATGCAAGTAGTATATGTTAGTGTGAGTGTTATACCTGGACTTGATGCTAGACATGTCCATGGGCCGAGACGAGTTTGGGCCGAGCCCAAGTCCAACGTTAATGAACATGTTCTTTGCTTAGATGGCCGAAGTCCAACGTTAATGAACATGTTCTTTGCTTAGATCTGTCCAAATTCGTACACACAATGATAGGTTTCTCTTAAAAAGAGACTTATCTTTCTTAAAAGAAAGATCTATCTCTAAAATAGGATTGATCTTTCTTAAAAATTTATATTCCTAATAATAAAACGGGTTAGACTAGGCCTAGTCAAAAAATATTATGCCCAATGCCTGATCCTGACCTGTTTCATTTTTGGCCCGTACCCCTTTTTTGGTTCCAACATTTTTGTCCACTTTTCCAAATATCGAGTAGCTCGTCAGACTTTGGATAAATAACCCGATCCTTAGACATGTCCTGATACCTTTGTATAGAGAGCACATATGTCAGACTGTCCTTTTTCTCTAAGAATTTTTTATTTGGAAAAATTTAAGCTGCATCAATGCATTTATACCAGTTGTCCCAAGTTATTAAATACTACACCGTGTCCGGTTATAACTAAGACGACGACACATAATTAATTATTGTAGCACGTGGGTTTGGTTAGGTTTATAGAATCTTAACATATCCGCTATATCTGCTAAGTCTATCACATTTACAAACTGGTTTTATTTTTATGTCACATGGTTCACTTTTTTACTTGGGTCCCATTTTTGGTGTTGATTTTTTTTCCCACCTTTGATAGTTATTCGAATGAAAAATCGGAAGCAAGGATTTTCGAAGCAGCACCAGCAGAAGCAAATTCGAGTTTGGCATCCGTTGATCCATCTGAGGTATGATTAACTGATTGACTGTTGTTGGAGCTAGCAAGAGTTGCCTAGAATATAATATCCCCTTTATTTTCTTTGTGCTTTTAACAGGAGTAAATAATGAGATAAAGCTAAGATGGAGAAAGGAGGAGCATATCTGGGACTGAGACATGAGAAGTAGAACCCAATTCTGAGGTTGGCGAAATGGGGCTTGACAGGCTCATTCATGGGCCGGGAAATTACTTGCGTATGCTACGTAATGCCACGTCTTTCGATTGTATGTATGAAACTTGACCACTAACTCTGGAAAAATATTAGTGGTATAGTGCTTGAAAGTTTCTATAAAACATGGAAGTTTTCAAGTATGAAAACCATTTGTCCCATTAAAATTGTTTTCCATTGATAAATCCAAACAGGTTTCCATCAATCTGTCACAGCAATGTTCCAATCGTTTGACTAGGAATCTGTAAGTGAAAGAACTGGCATCCTCAGGAATTGCCTTGGCAGATGGTTTGGAGATCTTCGACCCCAGGTAAACAAGCTTTGCCAAATGAAATTCCATTGCATCCATTGACAATATAAGAACAGGGATGGACTGGATGGATGGAAATGATTCTTGGGAAACAAATTTTGAAGTTAATAATTCAGTTTCTCCAAGCTATATATTAGGAAGAAATTCTCATATATAGTGTAAGCAACAGATCCTTTTAGCATGAACATGTTCAGGGATGGATTCAAGGGGGCAGGCATGGGCTCTTTCAAATTCCCTTGGCTCGTCCAAATTTTTTGAAGTTCTTAACAATAGTTTAATTCAAAAAACAGTAAAAATCTATTTTGATCCTTTAAAAATTTATAATTTAATCTTCTTTTACCTTCACTTTTCAAAATAAAAGCTCTTAGCTTCATCTTTGAACTTGTGAAAAGTAGATGATGAAAATTAAAATAATATAAGTTAGATATGAATCATAGATGCTTCCAAACAAACATGCATGAAAACTTGAAAAAAAAAAAAAAAAAAGAGAAAACAAAGTCATCAAAACCTAGAACTTCTCTCACAATGTTGCTACCCTTTTGTTCCTTTGGCACAAATCCTACTTGGTCAACGATGATAATATCGAACTTGAGCTTAGTCAAATTAGTTTATATTGTTATTTTTACAAAATGAAATGTCATACTTAAAGGTTTAAATTTTAATGTCCATAGACTCTTTTTCTATCGTTCAAGTTGCGACCTATTTTATGATAAAATCTAGCACTAGGTTGGTTCTAGATAACATCCATGGGATTATGATTTACACTTATATCCCATTTTATTTGTCCATCGTTCTTTCTTAAAGTTTAAGAAATATTTTTCATTTAGTAAAAATCATCAAAAGGACAAAGCCTATCTACCAAATGCCTTGGTAAAGCTTGTAACTACTCCACTTTCTTGCCTCTTTATTATGTTATCCTTTCACAATGTTTAATTTCATATAGCTACTCTCCACATCTTTTTATCTTCAGCCCCTTTCTTTATTTTTCAACTTTGTCAAGGGCAATTGGTTACAACATGATTACAACATGCTGAGTCCTCTCAGTGAAATAAGCTAATCTCCAATATCTTTATTATTTGTTCATGAAACATGTTAAGAGCTTAATGCGTGTAAATATGGTTGATATTTTGGTTTAATACACGGATTTAGATAAGTATCAAATATAATTAATTTTTTTTATTTTTTTATATATAGGGAAGTACGAGTTTCCATATCCAAATATTTGTCATACACGGATATTTCAATCATATGGGTAATATTATAATTCCATGTATTTCCATGAACTATGACTTATACTGATGATTTTCATTGCCGTGAGAATCCTTTATGAACTTGACTGGTGAAATCGTTGTTGGAGACTGTCTAAAATTCTCAACATTAGTGAATTCCCTAAACATTGCAGGTTGTTGTGAATGAGAAAGCTTTTATTTTTAGTCAATTTTTTTGCCAGTTGATGCAGCAGAAACGTGTATCGGCATCTCCAAATCATTTTCAATGTCAATTTGACATCCAAAGTAATTTGATCACCAATTTGTCAAAAAGCAAACATAACTATGCATAATTGAAATATTGATTGATGATAGATGGTGGGGATGATCTAACGTTGTCCCTAAATAAAAAAACGATGTATATTATACGAATTTTTTAATAAAATATATGTATATGATATTGATATTATATGAAATACTCTTAAATACGAGATAATAATTTTTTAAATATATATATATAAAATAAAAAATTTAAACATAATTTATATTAAATATATCCTAATATATAATACTCAAGTCGGGATAATATGTGTTTTCAACCAAACACTTATTGGCTAAAGTGCACAGACTTCCAATCAATAATACTCCAAAATTTACAATTTAAGTTCAGTCTTCGTTTGTATATGTGTTCATCTTCTAGAAAGTTTCACGAAAATATTTAAGATTATAAAAAAAAAGAAGACTAAATACTCTTCAATGGTCCAAAGTCAAAAAGTAATATAATTGTTCATCATTTTTAATCGCACAAATTCTATGGTGGAATTGGAAAACCCAAAAAAGGGGATTGTGAGTCTTTTGGATGCATAGGTTCCGGAAGAAAATAGGAAGAATTGTAGCTAATTTTTTTATGTATTTGTGGAAAATATCAATTAATTAATCTATTTATTGTTGATTGATTGTGATATTAGTAAACAGAGAAAGGCAGCCTAAATTTAATTATTTTATTAAAAATTTTTTATATATTTTATAATTATATTTAAATAAAATTATATTATTTTACTTAAAATTTATTGTTTCAAGTTAGGCTGACTTGGAATTAAAAAAATTAAATTTCAATTTTGAATCTGATCAAATTAAATCTATTGAATTAGATAAACTGTTCAACCCTCATTCACATCTATTATATAATGCAAATAGATAGGATTATGCATTCGATCGTTTTGGTCAAAAAAAAATCTAAAATAGAATTACCTGACTTTGTTTGAAGAACCTATTAAATCGACCGATTTTTTTGATCATAATCAAACTAACCAAACCGATCAAATTTTAATTTGTTTGGTCAATTAGTTAAGCTAAATTGTTTTATTGGGTATTAAACTATTAATATATATAAATATTAAATATTCAATTAATTCAATCAATTTAATTAATAATTTTATTGATCAATGATCAATTAAATTAATCAAATAAATCAATGTAAAAAATTAAAATAATCATCAAATAAATTTAATCAAATTAAATTAATTAAATTAGACCGTTAATTCGGTACAGTCCTACAAATAGATCTAAAGAGGAGTTCAATCGCGCACCATTCACATGCTTAGGTGACAAAATTGTGGCATTTTCACCGCAACTCCTTTTTTTTTTTTTATCGGAGTTTCAAAAAATTCCAACCTACAATGTAGATTATTTTTCAAGTTTGTCCATTTTTTTTATTCATATTTAAATTTTTTAAATTTCTTTATAATCTTGGTAAATGATTTAAAACAATTATTATTTTAAAATAAAAATAATCATATAAATAAAATATGAATAATTTATTAATACATCTTTAAACTAATAACTTTAATTATTATTTTTTATTTTTACCTCATAATCACTTATTTAAGTACATATCTTACTGGTAATTTTACTTTTACTATTACAATATTTAATTTTAATTTTACAATAATTAATTACACTATTATTATTATTTTCAGTCTCACCATTATCCAAATGGACCTATGTTATTAAAAAAAATAAAAGCTAAACTTTTTAACTCTATTTCTCCTAACAAAATTTGTAAACTATTTTGTAAAAGATGCTATTTTTAATAAAGAAAGATACTTATTCGTTAGACCTACCTCTTCTTAGATTTTATTATGTTTATATATTTTATCATATTATAATTATATTTAAAATATTTTATATTTATATAAATTTTAATATATTAATAATTTATATTATATAAAATTTAATACATATATTTATATCATATTATATATTAAATATTTTATGTATATTATATTTATATAATCATTTCAAAATTATTCAGTCTATTATTTATAATTCATCTCATTTGTTTGCAATGCGATTTTGCGATATTTTTGTTACTTAATCCGAACCTATTCTTATTTTGAATTTTTTAATGGAAACTTCAATGCAACATTTTACTAAATTCAAAAATAATACATTAATGATAATTTTAGTAAGGGTTTTCTTAACTTGCGTTTACAAACATTAGTTAAGAATGTATTTACGACTTCAATAGAATATTTTTATTTAATATATTATTTTTATTAAATTAAAAAATAAATTAATTATTATTTTTTTAAATATATCACTTTAATTGTGTTTAGTAATATCGATTAATATTTTTATTTTTATAAATTAATCTTATACACACTCGTATATAAGTAAAGTAATAAATAATTAAATAAGATATAAAAATAAAATAATAAAAAGAGAAAAACATAAAAATAATGAAAAATTTTTTTAAAAAATTGTAAGTTGCAATTTTGTAAGCTAAAATTTGTTAGAAAAGTGAAAAAAATAGATTAACAAAAAGATATAATGTGATTTTTAAAAAATAAATTACTAATATAAACTTTAAAATATATATAATTTATTTTATAATTTAATTTTTTATTATTATATCACATTAATTACAATCTTAATGTACTAATTTTTTTAATGTATTTCTTTCTTGTAATTTTCACCTAAAAAAAAAAAAAAAAAACCCTTAAACGTCTTTATAGGTCCGCCATTCTCCTTCCTGCCACTTCCACTCCTCTGCTGGCCTCCAACACTACCACTAGCAGCACCGCTAGAAAATGTCGTCAACAGAGTCCCTCATCCTCCAACTCCATGAAATCTCCGCCGTCAAATTCGGCAACTTCAAGCTAAAATCCGGAATCTATTCCCCTATCTACATAGACCTCCGCCTCATCGTCTCCTACCCTTCCCTCCTCCGCCAAATCTCCCGTTCCCTCCTCTCCTCTCTCCCTCCCCAAACACCCTTTAACCTCATCTGCGGCGTGCCTTACACGGCCCTCCCTATAGCAACCTCTATCTCTCTCGACACCTCCATCCCCATGCTCATGCGCCGCAAAGAAGTGAAAGATTACGGCACTGCCAAGTCCATCGAAGGCGTTTACGAAAAGGGTCAAGTTTGTTTGGTGGTGGAAGACCTTGTAACATCCGGAGCGTCGGTCCTTGAAACCGCAACGCCGCTTAGGGCTTTGGGAATCAGCGTAACGGACGCTGTGGTTGTTATAGATAGGGAACAAGGCGGAAGGGAAACGCTGCAGGAGAATGGGATTAAACTCCATGCTCTTTTTACTTTAACGGAGATGGTGAAGGTTTTGAGAGCGAAAGGGAAGTTGGAGGAGGAGATGGAAAGTTTGGTTTTGAAGTTTTTGGAGGAGAACAAGAAAGTTCCTGTGCCTAAGGTTGAGAAAGTAAGGATTAAGAGTTTGGGTTTTGAAGAACGGGCTAAGATAGCTAAGAATCCGACTGGGAAAAAGCTGTTTGAGATCATGGTTAAGAAAGAGAGTAATCTCTGTTTGGCTGCTGATGTTGGGACTGCTGCTGAGTTACTTGATCTTGCTGAGAAGGTAAGTTAGTATGAGTTTATTTATGGATTGATTTTGGTTTGTTAGGAAAATTTGGAAACTTTCGAGGGAAAATGATAGAAAATGAATTTTCTGTTTTGGTTTGATTTGTTACCTTGTAAAGTTGTAATTTTTCTGGGGAGAGTGATGGGAAATAGGTTTTCTTTTGGTTTTTTACTGGAAAGTTAAAATTTTTCTGGACAAAGTGATGGAAATAAGTTCATTCGAGGCAAACTGATTTGAAGTTCAATTTATTACTTGATCATTTCTTTGAAAATAAAATATTCTCTTCGTTTTATTACTTGATCATGTCTTCGAAAGTAAATTATTATGCTTAAGCTTAATATTGTAGGTCTGGAAACAAGGTTAGTTTCCGAGGGATATCTTTATTGAATGTTTGTAACACATGATCAAACTTTCTTGGTGGCTGACTTTTGTTTCCCCTGCTCGGTATTTCGAACTTTTATGCAGGTTGGACCAGAAATCTGTCTATTGAAGACCCATGTTGATATATTTCCTGATTTCACTCCAGATTTTGGTTCTAAACTTCGCGCGGTATATATCTCAAATGCTGTGTATAATGTCTTATGGCTACATTTTCCGAGCTTTGGCTATTCTTGAGAAATCATTGATTTTTCACTGGCAAATATAACTGGTGTTTGATTGATAAGTTTAACTAACAATGCCTTAATCCTATTTCCATTGAAGATTGCCGATAGACATAACTTTTTGATATTTGAAGACCGTAAGTTTGCCGACATTGGTAACACAGTCACGATGCAGTACGAAGGGTAAATATTTCGTTTCTGATGCACAATTGTTCCTTCTTTATCGGGTGCCTTTGCTATTTACCAAAATGCTTTCGGCATGTTCTTTCTCAGAGGTATCTTCCGTATATTGGATTGGGCAGATATTGTTAATGCACACATAATCTCTGGTCCTGGAATTGTGGATGGTCTGAAATTGAAGGTTTGTTATAATTACGCAATGTAACTTTTAGCTAGATTTAAATAAGGATTCACAATTAATATTTCTCCTAATTTTATATTTTGGGGAACCGTTTTAGGGTTTGCCTCATGGTAGGGGGCTGTTGTTACTCGCCGAAATGAGCTCCGCTGGTAACCTTGCCACGGGAGACTACACAGCTGCTGCAGTAAAAATTGCCGAAGAGCATTCCGATTTTGTCATTGGTTTCATTTCGGTCAATCCAGCATCATGGCCTGGTGCGCCAGTAAATCCAGCATTCATTCAGGCTACCCCTGGAGTTCAAATGGTAAAGGGTGGCGACGCCCTTGGCCAGCAGTATAACACTCCATTCTCTGTAAGTATTTTATTCCTTCATCACTAAAAAGCTATGTTGTGTGACGTATAGGAACTTTCCGGGAAAATGCTTTTGAATTTGTTTAGTGTAGAAAACAAGTTGAATGAAAACAACCCTGTTGGCCAGTTGCGCAGAAAACATGAATTTGCCCTGATTATCTGTGTTAAAATCATTAACCAAATAAATCAGTTGTCGGGTGCGGATTGGGCACGGAAGAGATGTACATATTTTCCAGTGCATGTTCCTTACTTATTTCGACTTTAATAACTGAGAATAATGATGTTCCAGGTCATCTTCGATAGGGGTAGCGACATAATAATCGTTGGTCGCGGAATCATCAAGGCAGCAAACCCTGCTGAGGCTGCTCGCGAATACCGTCTTCAAGGATGGGAGGCATACATGGCTAAATGCACTTAAGGGGATCTTTTATGTTAGAATCTATTGCCTTAAAAAGTAATGCACTTCCATAATAACATATCGAGCCAAAATTTGTTTAATCTATGATTTTGCATGTTTGGCACGTTATATTTGTAATACATCCTGAGACAGAGCTTTTGGGCTCCGATTACTGTTTAATCCTTTGGTTGCTGAGGCTATGCATTTTCTTTTTGTTTGCCTGCTATAATTTGCCCTTCTCTACATTCATCATCACTTGCAAACTTCCCAGATTTCCTCTTTGATGGACTTTATTTTCCCCTTTCTTTAACAGTGGGTAGATTTGTGATATAAATTTTGACATACTCGTATATTTTTATTTGTGTTTATGTTATTTTTTTGTATTGTGTCATTTTTATTTTTTTCATGTATTTATATCATATTCGTATTATATTATCAAACTTAATATTGGGTTTATCCCTTGATTCAAGTGATAAAACCCATTACTAGATTTGATAATTTTAGTTGCGACACACAACATGAAAACAATAATTAAAATATGAAAACAATAATACATATGATATAAATATACGAATGTATTTAAATTTATATAAAATTTTTTATTACTTTATTTTAATATATATAGAATATAATATTTTAAATATGATTATATTATAAAAATAATATAAATATAATATAGATGCATAAATTATTTAGTATTGTGTTGTCATGTCCTCAGCATTTTCCCTTTAATCACGCATTGAGAAAAGGTTTATCATGTTGCTTGACTTCGATTCTTTTGAGCGACGACTTCGAATTATTTGGGTTCAAATGGAGTCC
>JBBYHM010000020.1:9434716-9446867 GCA_038381775.1 Adansonia rubrostipa | reverse complement strand
ATTATTATTATTATTATTATTATTATTATTATTGTCAAATACTGAAATTGTCTAGAACATGGAAAATTTTTTTTATTTCCTTTTCTTTTTTAAACACAAGTGTACCGTCCAGGGCAAATTAATGCTACATTTTTTTTTTCAATTTAAAACAATAGAAAATTATTTTATGGTTATTTAAAATAAAATATTTTAGATTTGTTTAGATTTAAAAAATTATGGATAAAAAATAAATACTTTTAATAACTCAAGGGCCATGAATTTTAATTGTAATTTAATATTATTTTAGTAATAAAGGAACAATTATACAGCATTGAGTAATGAATTTTTACCTCCAAAATATAAACACTAGAGACTAAATTATAGGATAGGGGAAGCCATAAAAAGGCTTTCTTTTTCTGAATTTCAAAGGATATAAAAGAAATTTTAATATTGTGGCCCTCACCACTATTCTTTTTCTTTCGTTCTTTCTTTTTTTTTTTTTTTAATTTCTAAAAATATAGCCTATTAATTGAATTCGCTTTGCTCTTGCAAATTGTACAGCTAGATCTTGCTTCTGATAAGTGATTAATTATCAAGTTGATTAATTACTTTTCTTAATTATTTTGCAAATTAGGTTGCTAATTGGCACTGGCGCCCCAGAAAGGAAAAGGGCCATGAACAACCTGGGGTTTGAATTATAGTTCAGGGTGGTCTCCATGGTCCAAGGCCTAGGGCGAGAGTGCTTATTTCCCCCCAGGACAGCTCTGAAATCAAGTGTCAATTTGTGGGTCCGTGGCTAATTATTATTATTATTATTTTTAGAAAGGAACTCGCGATCTCAAATTGCAAAAAGGGTTAAGAGCATTAAAATATTTTAAATTTTAAATATGTTATATATATATATATTTTTAAAAATAATTACAGATATTAATTGGGTGATAATATTTTAATTCAATTTAAAAAATGTTAATGTATAGTATTTTAATTTTTTAAAAACCAAATTGAATACTATATAACCGAACCAATCTAAACCGAATTCTATTGGTTTGGATCAGTTCGATTCATCATTTTTTTAAATTTTTAAAAAATCTTTTTATACAGTGTTTTAAAGTTTTTCATTAATTTAGAATTCAAATATTTATTTTTATTTTTTAAAAAAATTAAAAATTAAATAAAAATAAAATTTGATTTAAATAATTATGATTTCTTAACTTAATAATAAAAAACCAAACCGAAGATATTTAATGACTACCTGAATTGAAACTAACCAAATTTAATAAAAATCGAATCAAAACCAAATTGAATTGCTATGAATTGAATCGATTTTCTAATTTTTTTTTTTTTGTTAGCCCTCACCGAGTTATATTCCGGATCTTAGGTTGTTAAATGTTAATGTTACTTGATTGCTTTTTCAGTTCAATAATGAATTATGGGCCTAAGATTTGTAAAGAATTTTAGTTGGCTAAACACTGCCTTATCAATCAAAACCCTTTTCCTTTTGGTAGATTCATTGATGAAAGTAAATGAAAACCTCCCAATTTCAAAACCCTTCCTTTTTCTCATAGAATTCATCTTTTCTTTTAGATAAAGACCATGGGTAATGCTTCTTCATAAATAGTGTCCCACATTATTAAAATTCATGATTCAACAACCATCCTTTTTTTTTTTTGCATTGAAAAACATTTTTTATGTGCAAAATCTCAATTAAACGAATGAATTTACAAGAAACAAATACTCTTTCGATTTAAAATCTAATATTAATTTTTTCACTTATGTGTATGTAAACATTTGCGTATATCACACGAATTTGTACATACATTGCATCTATACATGAGATGATTATGGTAGAAAATCTTTTATATATATATATATATATATGGAGATTTCTAGGGTTTTCATTGTGTGATATAGCATTGTCCAGAAATTAAGATTGATAGGCCATTTCATCGGTTTTTTCAATATCTATTACCAAAGTTAATCACTAATGAATATGAAATTTTACAAAGTTGTTTTGTATATTTTCCTTAGAAAGTAAAGCAATTAAAGGGGTTTTAATTTGTGTGGTTTTAAGATAATGATTCCTTTTGATGACAGTGAAATGGACCCATAGTCTCAAAGAGCCAAAAAAAAAAAAAAATGGGGGGAAAATCATTTAATTTGTGAGGTAGTCTCTTGTTGTCAACTTGTGTGACCTCTAGCTATGATATGGAATACACTTAGCTATGCCTTATATATCCAATGAAAAAGAAAATGACATCCACACTCAATATCTTAGTCTATTTATTATTTTATATTTTATAAATAAAATAAAAATACTATCGATTTATGTTTTATTTGAATGATCAATGGGAGGAAAAATGATTCTCACTGAACTTGTTTTGAATCAAGAATTGATTTTGGTCAAAGGGTTGTATTTTTATAATTGAATCAACAATCAATTTTGTGCAGCTGCTAAAAGAAAATCTTACTTTGAATTCGAAGTTTAATTCAATTAATTCATAAAATGATATTCAACGGGCCTAGGGTTCGAATTTTAGAATTTACAATATTTCTCTTATTCGTCGAACTCTTTTGTACAAAAAAAAAATCTGACTTTTAATTTTGAGTTTAAATTGGTCACGGGATTTTATTTTTGTCATGTTACTCTCAAGCCTTAGCTAGCTCTCAAAACTTAAGGACTAAGTTATCATATCTTCAACCCTATTTTCACCTTGTTTGAAAAAGTAAACAAAAAACCAAAATTAAAACATCGTTTTCTTTCTTCATTCAAACATTTTAAAATTGTTAGCTTTCAATGTCTAGAAGATCAACCATCTTTGTCAAGTGAAAAAAAGAAAGAGAAGGAAAAGAACCACAGCTTCAAAACTAAAAATGATAATAATAATGATAATAATAATAAATAATAAATAATAAAAAAGGAAGATAATTAAGGATCGATATTCTTTTCAAAGGCAAACAATTGACAGGAAGGCCATAGCTTAGCAATAAATTAAATCAGGTGATGTGCAGTGCTATATATACATATATATTATAAAAGGATATTTTTTTATAAATAAAATTATATTAACATAAAAATATCCTTTTATTTCATTGCAGACAAATAGCTGACTCTTGTAGCAATTTTTTTATATAAAATAATTTATTAATAATAAAGCCGTTATAAAATAATATAATAAATATTACAAGCTGGCTACAAATATTAATATAGATTTATATTATATATAAAATTCGTCAAAGAAAATATGAAAAAAATCAAATTATAAAATAAAATGGTATATATTACTAAGATTATATTAGTAATTTATTTTTTTACAAATAATTACTTTTACTTTTTCTTCATTTAAAAAATCGTTATATAGTTAACTATTTATTCACTTATTTTTTAAAATTTTTTATTTATTTTTATCACATGTTCACAATTTTTTTATTTATCATATATATATATATATGTATATTAGTTGATCGATATATATCACAATGATGGAAATAATTAAAAAAATAAAAAAATAGTAAAATGGCCCCATGTACTTCAGCTCTTATCAACCAATTATTGGGTATTCATGCCTAGTAATGCTAATGATCATAGTTCTAATTATATTATTAGCAATTGAGATTAAAAAAGAAATTGCATATAAAAGTAATATTAACATTAAATTAATGTATTATTAATAATATTATTTCAAGAAGAGGGAAAGCTTTGAATTTAAGATTCATTTGCTCCCCTCCTATATCTTTCCCTTTGGATCCTGTTTGTAAAATCATATTGCATGCTCATATAAAGACTCTTCAAAAACCATTTTTTTTTCCAATTAAGGTAGGAGAATTCGAATCCTACTCTTCAAGCAAGAGATCATATGTCGATCATTGATCAAATGCTCGGGTTAAAGATTCTTCATAAACCTAGCTAAATGGAAAGAAGAAGAAAAATGGCTGAAAAAAAAAAGAAAATTTTAAAACTTATACCCTCTAGGGTTTATGGAGGGTAACCATAAAAGGGAACTATGTCTTTGAATGCAAAGCATGATTGATGAAAAAAATAATCATATTGGAAAAATATATATGAGTAGAGATGATAAAAGATGAAGCAAACTTTGATGTAGACAAACCTTAATTTACCAATATATTCTTAAAAATGTACATCATCAACATTAATATAGTTCTACAACAACAAGGATTTCTATACAATATCTCAATGTTGCATTCTGAAAGCAAAATACTTTTCTTCTTTTTATCTTCTTGCATCCCTACCTACGTAATAAAAAGGAAATTATATATAGGTATACGATATATATCGTGTGTATAAATATATATTTATATGTATATTATAAAATTTTAGCTATATGTATGGCCTCCAAGAGATGAAACATCGAGGCCTGGTTCATGTAATGAAGTGTATCCTAATCTCTTCTCTAACAATCAAAATCTCAATCTTTATCCCAATACAAATGCTTCATCACTATTTGGCAAACTGTAAATCAACAACTATGTAACATGATACTGACAGCGTCCAAGCTACTCGAAAATTTTGATTTTTGAACTTTTTTTTTTTTTGAGGTATATGTGTGTGTAGATATATATGGAATACCCACTACCTGGAATTGACTTAAGAGTACCAGTTAAGTCCTGGAAGTTGATATGGATGCCGAAAAATCCCATCTCCCATTGATTGCAATGGAGGTGTTTGTGGTAGCTGGCTAAGAAGAGTGGTAAATGAACCATTTCCTTCTGTTTTTTCCATGCTTCCATCATTGCTATCACTATGGAATCTCTTGCTTGTTGAAGGCCCGGCTGCTGTATCTTCATCGGTCCAGTAGAGTGATGGGAGAGTTCTTTTGAGAGGGTTAACCATTGACAAGTCCGGCTTTGAGCTCGAACATCCAAACTGAGACGTGGAACCATTATTGATCCCATCACTCCCAAACATTCCATCAAACAGGTTATGATCTTGATTTTCAAGCAATGTCCCAAAACTTGTGCCCTTTGTTGGGAATTGAAATCTTGCATTATTTTGGCTACCAATTGACATTGAAGGTGGTACTAGACCAAGTATGTCATCCATGGAGTCATCTTTGTCATGATCCAAAGGTCTATGCATGTTGTTCTTCTGGTATATTCGACATAGCACCCAATCATCAAGCTAAAAAACCAAAAAAAAAAAAAAAATGGAACTTTCTCATTAGCAAACAAATCAGTTTTCAAACAATCAAATTTCCTGAATAAAAACCTGACAAAAGTGATTTACCCTTAATGAGTTTTTCTTGTTGGCCAAGTCATAACCAGGGGGTTTGTTGTTAGTCTTATTATCAGCAAGCCTATATTCATGCATGATCCAATTAGTTTTGACCCCTTTTGGGGGCTTCCCTCCGTAGAAAACCAGTGCCTTCTTCACCCCAACCTTTTGATTCCCTCCTGAGCTCAACACCGGCTTATCTGTTCCCGTTGCCTTCCAGTAACCCGAATTCGCCGCCCTGTTTGGCCTCGCTCCGTTCGGATACTTTCGGTCTCTCGGGCTAAAAAAGTACCATTCTTGCTCGCCAAACGTCGCCTTTGCTGAAAAACCCAAATCAAATTCAAACATTATTTCATCATATTGTCCCATCATCCTATATATACATATATATGCACTTTTTTTTTTCACTTTCTTTTTTCTCTTTTCCTCCATAGCCATTTTTTGAACAAATTTTTTGCATGCAAAAGACTGGGTTTTTACCTGGTAATTCCCAAGGATCAAACTTGTATAAATCAACTTCTGCAATGATTGCGACAGGCAAAGGAGCTGAGCTAGCCTTTTTCTTGAGATAGTGAACTACTAGTTCCTCATCCGTGGGGTGGAACCTGAACCCTGGTGGGAGGTTGGGCTGCTGCAAACTGGTCGACGAGTCGATGCTCTCCATTGCTGCACCTTCAAATATATATATATATGTATATAATTCAGTAATGAAATTAAGAGATTTTGACAGAGATAAAGAACATGATAGGATTTTTTTTTTTTTTTTTTAGAGGCTGCTAAAAATGCTTGGCTTCACCATTGTTTTTAAATGGGCAAAAGAACAAGACAAGACTTCGAAAAAAGGTGGGGCCGGAATTTAAGACATGAAAGTTTGGCTTCTGTTACTGCTTAATCACCTAATCCCAACATGCCACGTGACGGTTTCAAGGGTAGTTTAGTCATTTCAATTTGTTGCTAAATACCATGTTTAAATTGTAATTAATTAGCTTAATCCCATGCACAGAAGGCTGACAAAAGACATGCGATGGTTGGCAAGTACATATATGTGACAAGCAGGTTGAAAATGAGTTCGGCGGTAAAATCGGTGAAATTTTTTATTTTTTTATAAAATTAATTAGTTTCGTTAGTTTAATTAAAATTTAAATATTAAAAATAATACTTTGAATATTAAATAAATAATAAATAATAGATATATTTGATATTTTATTTTTTTAATTTATTTTATCAAATATAATATTTATTTTCATTCACAAATAAGATTTTATAATTTATGAATGAATCTTATTTAATATTCAAATCCTATCACTTAAAAAATTAAAAAATAATAATAAAATTAATTTAAAATTAAAATAATTTTAATGATTTAATTTAAATTTTTAATCAAGTTTTAATGTGTTGAATCTAGGGGTGAGCATTCGGTCGGTTCGATCGAAAAAAACTTCAAACCGAATTAACCGACTTAACTAGAGGAACTGACCGAACCGATCGACATTTTTAACCATAATCGAATTAACCGAACCGACTAAATTTCGATCGGTTTGATCGGTTAGTTCGGTTAAATCGGTTTATTAGGTCTTGAGTTAATGGTTTTATATTTGGCTTGGGAATGGGTTTAATTAGGCTATTAATATATATAAATATATAATTATTAAATATTAAATATTAAAAGTTCGGTTAATTCAGTTATAATTTTACTAACCGATAATCGACCGAATTAACCAAATAAACCGACATAAAAAACCGACTTAACCATCGAACCTATTTAACCGAACCGAATTAATCAAATTCTATCGATTAAGTCAATTAAATCGATTTGAACCGACTTATGCTGTCTCCTGATTGAATCTATTAATTTTTATCTACTTGATAAATTATTAATTTATGAAAATTAACGAAATTTTAGGAAATTAATCGGATTCAACAAAATTTTATTTTCAGTTGAATCATTCCCAGTCAATTAATTTGATTTGATTTTTCAACCGTGCAAATACTGACGACGGCAATTATGCGAACCGAGGAGTTTCGGCACCAATGATGGACGGAAACGTGTAATTCCCAAATGTGGGAGGGACTAACGCGTGGGTGCGTGGAAAGAGGGGGTGGGAACCACAACCCACACAAGGCAACGGAAAGATAAATAGTCTGGATGGATAAGTGTGGGTGGAGGGAGTTGGACAAAGCTTTACAGTTAGGCCTGTGAATGCGGCGAGTAGGGTTTGTTTCATATTCAATCAATTTGAATTTAATCGAAATTTTTAAATTTTTAAATTTAATTTTTTTATTTTAAGTTATTTTTTATTAGAGTTATTTTTATTTTGAATTATTTTAATTTTATTTTGGTTTTAAATTAATCAAATTTAATATTTAAGTTAATTAGATCCAGATCAATTCGGATTATATTCAATCAGATTTAATATTTATGTTAATGAGTTTAGATCAATTAGGTTTAACATCTAAATTTATTGAATTAGTTCGTTTGAGGTTCGTTATTTAGGTCATTGCAAGTTTGTGTTATTTAGGATATAGATTATTTTAAATTTAAATTATTTTTGAATTCGAACATATTAATTTTAAGTTATTGATTTTTTTAATCGAATCGAATTTGAGTTCAGATGAATTGATCAAATATTTTAGTTTCGGGTAAAAAAAGATCACTCTATTTACACTTCAAAATGTCTTGCAATTTTGTTATGCAAATCCAACCAGCCAATTTGGTTGATGACTATAGCTAGTATTTGCATTTGTCACCACTAATCTAAACATGAGGTCTTGGCTCTTGCTTCCAAGTATCCTTGGCTTGGCTATCCTCTTTCAGCTACTTAATGGTTTAACATTTTGTCTAATTTTGTCTTCTATAATATTGTTGCATTGTGCAACTTTTTATTCAGAATTAAGTGGTTTTTTTTTTTTTTTGTTAGTAATTCATTTGATCGGTGTAGTAAATTAAGGAAGCTCAATGCATGGATCATGTCTGTTTGTAGTTATATTTTTTTCTCGAGTTTTTGACTAAAAGTTTGATATAATCGTGTATGTTATAATTGTTTTAAGGTCATTAACATAGTCGAGACTTTATTTATAACTAGTGGTAAGATTATGCAAGAGGCTTAATTGCTTTTTCGTTAAAAAAGTTTCGAATTAAGATATGAGAAGAGATTATGAAAATTGATATTCGAACTTTAAATCTATTAAATGAACAATTGAAATAAGCTTTGGGCATGGCTTAATTGCCTTTCACGCCACTACTAAAAATATATACTAGTGGAGAATCAAAAACTTATTTTTTCACTACTTTTCAATGGCCAGAAGCTAGATATCCCTTCCCAGAACCGTTGGGCATGGCCAAAACCTGAATGATGTTGTATCGAACTATATGGCTAGATGGATTCAAAATGCTGGTTTCAAGGTGCGCAACAAGGCCCCCTCAAGTGTCACTTCTTGTAGTCCATTTCCTTATCATCAAGAAATAAAATTCCCTCACATTAATCGCCATAATCACAATCTCAAAGCAATTCTCTTTTCCTACTCCTCATCTTCACATTTATAAGAGCTATTTAGAAAACTATAGACATAGAAGGGTAAAATCATTCTAATGGCATCCATGCTGAATCACAACAAGAAGATTAGACATTGATGTGGAATAACTGAATCAAAAATGGGTCCACTCTTCTTTATTTTTTTCCTTCTTTTTGGGAAAAGAGGAAAATAATTAAAGAAGAGACGATATATACATCATGCTTAATTACATTCAAGTCATAATGTATATTTTTTGATGCAGACAAACTGATTTATAAAGGTGCATTTTTCAAGATAAATTACTCAAGTAATCCTCAAATTATAGGCTAAATTGTAAATTAGTTTCTAAACTTTAAAATATATCAATTAAATCTTTAATCTTAACATTTCGTATTGCTCATGTCTTTTGGTAAGTAAAATCGTTAAAATAGATGTTAAATGGCAAATGACAAAATGAAATGCTGATGATGACATCACCTTTCTTTTTATACCTTTTCCCCTTTTCCCTTTTCCCTTTCACCTTTTCTTTTATTTTTTTTCAAAATTTATATTTTAAACAATTTATATTATAATTTAAATTATTGTGAAAATATAATTAATTTATAAATATATGAAACATTTATTTAAAATTAATTTTGTAAAAAGTATTTTCAATTATTTTTGTTTCTTTTTTTTCTCATTTTATCATCTTTATAAATTAAATTAAAAATAATAATTTAAATTATAATTTAAATTAATATTATAAATAACTATAAAATGTAGTATATTTATTTACATTCATTTTCTAAATTTTTATTTCTTTTTTATTATATTTTTCTTTTTATCCTCTTTTTTAGTAAATATAAAATATAAATAATAATTATATTATACTTTAAATTATTTTTATAAAAATTAATAATTCATTAAAAATATAAAATAATTACTTTTATTGATTTTATAAAAATAATTTGAATATTTTTACTTTTTTCTCCTTTTTTCCCTTTTTCATATTTCTAAATAAAAACAAATAAATAACTAGTATTATAATTTAAAATTAAGATTCCAAAAATAAATTAATCATAAAAATATAAATATATATTTACAATCATTTAATTAAAATTCTAGTTTTTTTATGTCAGACTAACCATGGGAAGTTAAAATTTTCTTTTTCAATCATCCAAAGTTAAGAAAATTCTCCTAAATTAATTTTTAAAAAATTTATATTTTATAAAATATTTATTTCTAAATTTAATTTAATTTATATTATAAATTATTATTTATTTTTCTTTGGATTTATTTATAAACAAAAGAAAAAGGAAAAAGTTAAAATCTTTAAATATTTTTATAAAATCAATGCAAATAAATATTCTTATGATGTATTTAACTTTTATAAAATTAATTGAAATTATAATATTATAATTTCTATTTTTATTTATTTATATGGAGAAAAATATAATTCAAGAAGAGATAAAAATTAAAAAATTAAATTAAATAAAATTTTATATTTTTATAAGTTATTTATATTTATAAAATTAATTTAAATTATAATATTAAAATTTCATTATGTTTTAGGTTATTTATCAAGAAGAGAAAATAAGAAAAAAATAAAAACGAAAGAAACCAAAAATTATCAAAAATAATGTTTTATAAAACTAATCTTAAATAAATATTTTGTATGTTTATAAATTATAAATTAATTATTTTCAAAAATTAATTTAAATTATAATGAAAATTTTTTATTTTTGTATTATTTGTAAAAAGGGAAAATAAAATTTTAAAAATAAAGCAATAAGTAAAATAAAAAAAAATGAATGATGATGTCTACGTGGCATTTAACGCCTATTCTAACATTTTTACTAACGAAAGGACTTGATCTATACAAGACACTAAGATTAGGGACATAATAGATACATTTTAAAATTTAGGGATTAATTTAAAATTTAGCCTCTAATTTGAGGACTAGTCAAGTAATTAACCCTTTTTTTCATATAAATACGATGCATTTAAGATTTTATATTTCTTTATATTCGAAATAATTTTCTATAAAAATCTAAGTTTAATTGACAATGAAAGAAAACTAATCTCTTTACCAATTAAATAAGGTGGTATCTTAACATTTGCCCACAAGAAGCTTTGTTTTCAAAATGTTTTGTACTCCCAAAAAAAACTGTTTAATATGTGACTTGTAAAGATTCCAATCCAAAGCCTTTTTTAATTATTTTATTTTCATTACCATGCTCAAACAATTTCTTCAAAATTATGTAGATGGAGATGTAGCTCAAATATTAAATTATTTTTTTATTAATATAAAAAATATATACTATACCAACTGATAAATTTCAATTTTCTCTCTAACATTGGAATTGAAAATCTCAAAATGGAACTCTTTCTGTTAATAATATGATTTTTTATACTCACTAATAAAAATAAGTTTATGAAATTCTATTTAGACAGTAATCAAAGTGATTCTTATTTCATAAAAGCTTCATTTTGGTTTAGTTGTTTTTTCACAATTTGGATTTTTTTTTTTTATATTTGATGTTGTTAGGATTGAATTTTGATCATTGAAATTAAAAATCTAATATTCTTCTAATAGATCGCACAATTATTTACTTACTATTTGTGTTTTACTGTTAAAAATTATAATAATAGATAGTAAACAAATTTATATTCAAGCAAATAGTTTAATTAATTAAAATAATACACTTTCAAAGAGAACGATTTCCTACTAATGTAAAACCGTGATATTAACAGAAATTAAACTAAATTTTTAAACTTAAATTCTTCATGAAATTTTCATCTGTGTTCAAACACTTTTCTTGTTTCATCCAAAAGAAAAACACCCCAAAGGAGCAATGTAATGAAATATAGAACACAGTATATATGCTTTTCATGAAATCATGCCTATATCCCCTTTAGGAACATCCGATCAAATTAGAACGATAAAGAAGATAACACACACAAATCGAAAAATGATCTAAATATTTCAATTACACAAAAAAAATAATAATGCCGATATCAAACTTCAAAACTAGAGGAATTCTCGATTTGGGTATGACGAATGATGTCATTTTCCTTTAACAAAGTGCATTTGTGGCCAAGAAAATCGAAGCTTTTTTTTTTTCCAGAACATGGGTTTTAAATATTATTGATATAGCCTTCCATGTGAGTTGCATAAGCTGTAATTTAATGGCCAAAGATGATGTGTTACCGAATTATGTTACCAGTCATCTTCTTTCTCCCTCAAAATAATGGTAAACCTAACATCCCCTTTATTATTATGAATTTTTCAGTTTGGAAAAAAGAGTAAATCTTCATGTGCATAGTAATTTGTTTCATAATCGGACCTTTGTTGAACCAAACCATCTAGCTAGCTACTTTTAGGTGCAAAAAAAGTTGCAACTTAAGATAGCCAAATGGGTTTACAAATATTAAAATTTGAATTTTATA
>JBBYHM010000020.1:9348860-9360756 GCA_038381775.1 Adansonia rubrostipa | reverse complement strand
ATTGTTTATATGATAAAAATTACATAATACATAAAATATAAAATAAATATATATAATATAATAGTAAAATGAGCCGGGTTGGGCTAGGCTCGGGCTTTGAAAGTTAAACCCAAGGCCCGGCCCATTTTTTAATCGGGCCTTTTTTTTTGTCCAAGCTCATTTTTCGGGCTTGTTATGTTTGTCCAAACCCTCCCAAATTTCGGGCGGACCTTCGGGCTTAGGGGGTAGCTCGGTCCTTGAGCAGGTCTAGTTTAGTGTCACTGTAAAAAGTACGATTAAAATTAATAAAAAATATTATTTTAAAAAATTTTAAATGTTTGATATTATTATAAAAATATTATAATGAATTAAAATATTAAAAAATATATTTATAAAATAATAAAATTTTGATATTATGAACTCACAACCTACCCAAAATAGCTCGGGAGATTTCATGGATCAGAATAGGGATATTTATTCATCAATGAAAAAGGCGTCTTCTAATTATCCAAAAAAAAAAAAAGGTGTTGTCTTGGTCCTCCTTTAATCCAGCTAACTTCATTGACCAAAATGGTTATTAGAATTTAAGATTTATATAGTGGTCATACCGTAATTTTATTATTATTATTTTATAATTTTAATTTTTTATATTATTAATATTTATTATTAATATTTATTACATTTAATCTTAACAGTTTTTATTGTATTTACAATCGTGACAAACATAACACGAATAAAATGCATTCGAGATGAATGACAATTTTGATGAGAAGGCTACGAGCTACATTGCATACGTCCGAGACCATTTGCTTGGAGAGTGCTAATTATTTGCATGGCAAAGTCTATGGGAAAGTTGGAAATGCTTTTGAGATTACAGCCAAAGCTCAAAATCCAGAATTATTAATAGGATTACTTAATTTTTTATATAGAGAACTTATGTTAGTTGTACATTGTTTTTTTAATTTGCCCATTAAACAATTAATATAAACTTTGAAAATTGTCTTATATACTGTAAAGTTACATTTAGAATATGCATAATCAAAGAGAGGTCAAAAGTCATAAAGGGACAAATAATTAAATGAAAATAATCATGTAATTAAAACAAATAATTAAAATTACCAAACTGGTTATATTATTATTGTTGAATTTTGGGGTGAGCAAAATGTTGGTTTACTAATAATCTGATCAAGATTGATCAAATTTGGTTCATTTGGTTTGGTTTAGTTTGCTCAAATTCGATTTTATTCAGTTAGATAATTCAGTTTTAATATTTTTATTCGGTCAATTTATAATTTTTTATTTTTAAATCAAACCGATCAAATAAATCATTTAATAAAAAATAAATTTATTTGATTCAATTTTGTTGATTTAATTAATTTAATTTGTCACTTATATTTTAACTGATTTATTCAATTCTTTAATTTTATTTAATTTTTAAAAATTTAAAACCGAATCGATTAAATGTTTACTAAAAAAAGCAACGGATTAACGGATTTTGTGGAAAAAAAAAATTGCTGCTTAACCATGTAGTGCAGGATAGCAGACCGATCCCAACGGTTTGCTGAAAGGTCAATGCCTGCTATGTGGCATGGAAGATGGGTTGGGGGTGTCCTGCCAGCCCAAGGCTGAGCAGCTTGTTGGGTTCGAGCGTCACAGTCAATCTGTTTACACTATTCATGGCCCACTTGGTCACAAGCAAAGCTTCACTCACCGAGAGGGCATTTTCACCGCGGAATGTTTTTGTTTTCTATGTACTTAAAGCAGACGGCGTGGGGTTTATATTTTTGAGATTATTTATAACATTGTTTCTTTTTTTGGTTCTTTAATATTTTCCACACTATAAAACAATTATATATTACAAACGTTGTTGATATTCTTTGTTAATTTTATCTCCCATCTATTTACCTCTTTGTCCTTTGGCCTAAAATTACGTTATACATCTCGGGGGTGCGGGAGTATCCATTGATAAATTAAAAGTAATTCTTCAATTATTTTACTTCGCTATTAGATATTTAAATTGTAACATATTTTTTATTAAAATATATTTATGATTTATTGTAATTATAAATATAATAAATGTTATAGTTATCATTATAGTATTGTAGTCGTAATTTTTTTTATTTCATGTAACTTACAGTAAAATATAATAATTATAAATTTTTTTAGGATTTTTAAAAAAATTTATGACACTATGTGGTCTTGTTTTATAAAAGAAAAAAATATTTATAAGTTATAAATTAAATCTATATACGTATACTTAACGATCGTAAATTTAACAGCTATCATTCATACCCGAATTACTATGACAAATATCGATGATAAAAATTATTAAAGTCATAAATAACAATCA
The DNA here is from genome assembly GCA_038381775.1 of Adansonia rubrostipa. Classification (NCBI taxonomy): domain Eukaryota; kingdom Viridiplantae; phylum Streptophyta; class Magnoliopsida; order Malvales; family Malvaceae; genus Adansonia; species Adansonia rubrostipa. Next base: position 9,358,427 of record JBBYHM010000020.1, on the reverse strand, counting down.
TATATAATATTGAATTATAATCATTATTTAAATTTTTGATTGCTAATCATCTACAGAAGATGAGGATGCCCTAACGGCCAACAATTAGGCAAACATGTTGGGGTCAAGTGTTGCTATTAAACCAACTAACGGGTAAAGCTACTTTTCCGGCTCGATAAACTGAGCCCCTTCAAACGGAACCTTAAACATAACTTTTTCTAAGTTACGCCCAAGAATATAACGAGCAATGCTACGATTGTAAGGGCAATTTTATTAGCTACTTTTGGTTTAATTCAATATCTAATATGCTTACACAATATGTGATTCATATTTGCATCATCCGTAATTAACCACAGTTTAACCCTTGGATTTAACTACGCTAAATGGTCCATCTTCACGGCAAAAGAAAAAGATAAAGAAATATACCAATGAATTATCGCATCAATTCCAATCAAAAAGAAATTTCTTTGGTGCAAACAAATTCAGTTTGTAGATTAAAAAAATTATAAATGATCAGAATTTAGACTTAAAACATATTAAATATTATCTTTTAACAATAATAATATAAATCAATTAAATTAAGTAAGAGTTCAATAAAAAAAATTTAATATTATTTTATTTGATTATTGAAAATTTTTGCAGTTATGAAGACGTAAAATATAATAAAATAAAATCATAAAATTTTTTAAGATGATTAATAGATACAATATAAAAATATAACACAAATTAAAAAGATCTAAATATTTTAAAATTTATATAATAAAAATTATAAATATATCAAAATTTTTATAAATATATAATATTTTAAATATAATTATAATATAAAAATTATATGAATATAACAAAAATTAATTACGTCCTTTAATTTCTCCGATTGTTCGGATAATAAGGCAATAATTTGAGTGAAAAAAAAAAATTACTAGCAGAATAGGAGAGACCCACCTCAGTTTTTGGAGCAACTTTGTGGTTTTAGGTGGCTACCCATCCATGGCCGATGGGGTGGCCTGTTAGCCCAAAGCTGGACAACATGCTGGGGTTAAGGTTTACCAGATAATGCATTCAAGCCATTAATGCCCCAGTCGGGCTCTAGCAATGCTTCTCTGACTTTGGCAGGCGCTACGCCCTCCAACATTGCTTTCCATCTATGCTTAAAGAAAATATTGTTTAACCAATGTGGGATTTGTATTTTCATTTTTTTATAACATTATACACTTAAAAGAAAGTAGTTGTTTAATCCGTGTGGAATTTATATTTTCATATTTTTTACAAAATTGTTTCTTTTCTTTGGTTCTTTAATATTTTCATACTTTATAAAACAATTATGTATTTACAAACTTTATTTGATTTTTCGATTTTATCCCCTTTTTTATCCTTTTGTTTTGATATGATTTGTTTCATCTAAAAGTTTCGTTTTATCATAAACGCAATTCAAACTAAAAACATTTAAATTAAAATTTTATTGTTGTTTGTGTTGGACATTTTTCTCGTAAACTAGTTCTCGCGGCATTGCACAAGTATTCTGCCAACCAAAGCTCAAAAGAATTAAGTTAGCATTCCTTGAAGAAATCTTGAGCACAATGGCAAGTTGCAATGTTTATGTTGCTTTCGTTGACTTGGCAATTTATGGTTAAGTGGAATGACTATGGCTTGTGATTTTGATCTGATCAAGGCTAACAATTGTGAAACTAAGATGACATTGCATTCTGTCAAAGAGGGTTTTTCCTAATTTAGAATCTAACTCAATTGGTTATACATTTAAATTTTAAAAAGTAATTTTAAATAATTTTAAAATTTAAATTTTAATATCTAAAACACTTTTACTTATCCTTAAATTATAACCTCCTTTATATCGGTATATTCGAGATTGGAACCGCTGTCATAATGTTTTGGCGAAGACAACTCTTCAAAATCCTCTAATTAAAATAATGATAATCAGCTATCAAAGTCTATATGCTTATCCACACAAAACGTAAATGACTATATAAGGTTAATCTAAGTATTTTATATACACAAAAGTAACAAGGGATTAATTTGTAATACTGAATTATTCTTGCACTATTAACATTATAAAAAAATTAATAAATATGAATAACTTCTAAATATAAAAGAATTGTTAAATAAAATTGAGGATACTTTCTCCAATTACTAATCAACACATAACATTAACTAATTAGCTATTTAAATGTCAACAATTCAATACAATTTAAAAAAAAAAATTAAATCTAAATTTTCTTCTTTCTTATTTTTTTTTTTAATATTCGAGTTAGGTCCAAATTATTAATTTGATAAAAACATAAGAAATAAGATCTTTACTAAATCCTAAAAAAAAAAAAAAATTAAGCACTTAAAAACTTGTGTTCCAATTAATCCCATAAAACAATAAAATAGTTTAAAAAATGTTTTCTGCCAACTGAATATTAGCACAAGTGTTATATAATTTGGACAGCCTTCGGAGGGGTTATGGAAGTGAAAAGACTTATGAGCGTAATATCCTCGTCAGATGAATTAAATAGATATGGGTTAGGATTAATCTTAGATTAAGAATAAAAAAATTAGTTCTTCTGAATGCTATTACGGACAAAAATGGCAATGACAGAAACTTAAGCTTTTGCCTAAATAACTTGTCAATGGACAGGCAAATCTGTTTGAAAACTAATGTTTTTTAGAATATAATTATGGATGAAATTAAAGATAAAATTGTTTGGCAATATCACAATCAACCAACTTTGCCAACCCTTTGCTAGAAACTAGAAACCTTTTATAATGTTGGGATAAAATCACCAAGTGTCTTAAGCTTTTGATTGAAGGATTTCATTCTTCACATTTCCAATAAATCAAGCATGGCTTCACCACCTTCAGCTTATGATAATCCCACCTTCAAGTTGCCACCAAATTTTCATTCATTGTTTTCTCAAAAACTTGCCCTCGATGAATCTCCTTCAACACTTCCGAATGTAACCTATAATCTTTACGAAGTTCGAACTTCGATCTTTGTTTCCCTGACTGGATTGATGCTTTTCTTCCTATTCTATCAAATGCTTGATAGATTCCATAATTGGCTCCGAAATGATGAGTTTGAGGACGATATCGAGTTAGGAGACATGGCTAATCATCATCATCTTCATCATGGATCTCTAACCGATGTTTCTGACTGGTCTCACGAAGCTACAATGCAAAACAATCTATGGTTGATGGAAATATTCAATGGATTGATGGCGTTTTTAGCAGACAGACAAGGGATAAGCCCGGAGGACTTGGAGACAGTTCTTCCCCTTGTAAATTACAAAAGCCTAGGAAAAACATTAGATGAATGTGCCATTTGCTTGGAGGAGTTTGAAGATGATGAATTATGTCGAGTTTTTCCCGTATGCAAACATGTTTTTCATTTCAATTGCATAGATCATTGGTTAAGAAATCATATAACTTGCCCGATTTGTCGAAATTGTATAGTAGATAATGCATGACAATCAGACAATTTAAATAAATGCATCATAGTTTTGGGATTAGATAAGCAGTTACAGATATTTGGATTCAAATCTTAACCTATTTTCTTTCTTTTTCTGTACCGAGGAGGTCGTAGTCTTCAAATAGGAAAGGCGTTGCGAATGCTTGAATTCAACCTATTTTCTTTCTTTTCTAAAACAAAGATGTCATAATTTAAGATCAAAGAAAGGGTTGCATATATTCAGATTCTAATTTAAACATGTTTTTTTTTATTTTTCAAACAAAAAAGGTCGTAATCTGAAAATAAGAAAGGTTATGCAAATGCTTGAATTTAAATCTCAAATCTATCACATCAATGTCTTAAAGATATTTGTGTGAACCAACCAGATAAGCTCTGAGTTTAACTTCTTCTCATTTGTTTTACAGTTTTTCTTTCCTTTTTTTTTAAATAATGTCATCAGCAATTGTCAAAGGCAGAGAAGAGTACGAGCGGATTTCAAACCTTTGCATTATTCTATTTTTTGACCCTTCACTAATATTCAAAGCTCTGCCCTATAGAGCAATTAGATTTCAACACAAAGCAAAAATTTAGGCCACTTCCTCATCCACGGATTTATCACAATTTACAATTGCAGGCAAAGTAGACTGATACTTCCAAGTCCTAATACTAGTATTAGGCCAGATGTAAGTTTTGACCTATTTTTTCAATCTACATTAGTCTACTTGAGTAGGGATGTAGCGGTCACTATTTTACAGTTTTCGGTTCTCTCTACAATTATTATTCATCGTAAATAAGGTGCGAATTATTAGTATTTTACAAGGATTAAGTTCATGATTACTAATTACATGTATATAAATTTAATTTATAATTTATAATTTTTTTTCAAAAATAAATAATTATAATATCATAAATTATTAAAATTATATAATTGTAATTACTATATTTTATAATAAATTATATAAAATTAAAAACAAAAAAAACATGATCGAGATGATCACAATGATCACAATAACATCAATTATATTTATAATTATAAAAAATATAATTAAAAATATATTTACAATCATAATTTAAATCTTTAGTAACGTAAAAAATCCTATTGCAAGATTATCCATAGTTTTTGTAAACTTTTATGAATGATGAACCCAAATAATGGAAAAAGTCCAATGAAGAGTATCATGACCTTAGATAGGAGACCGGCAATAATTTTTTTTTTTCTGGAAAGAAAGGAAAATTTACCATCTGAAGTTGAATTTAAGCATTCATGTTAACTACCAAAAGAATTAAAGACAAGTAAAAATCAAATTAATTCTTCATTTTTTCATCTAAACAATTTGGATTGGCTTTCTGCATAATCGCAAGTTAATTTCTTTTTCCTTCATTTAATGTCATCAAACTTGTATTTTTTTTTTATAGCAAGAGACCAAGGTGTTAACAGGTCTGGTCGGATCTAAATATGGTATTAATATTATATATATTTATCTAAGTTTGATCTAGTATGAAATATAAATCTTAAATTCTATCAAAGTCTATTATATTTATAAATAGATTGTTTAAACTCATTTAACACATCTTATTTTATTTTTTTCCAAAAATAACAAAAAAAATCCACATTTTAATTTAAAACTTAACAAAACTAAAAATTAAAAGAAAAACTAAAAATTAGATAAACTAATGTATCTTTTAATGTTTATATTATAATATTATTATATATATATATATTCTTTAGATGATATAAATTATATAATATGCATATATATATATATACACAAAAAAAATATATTACACCATTTAAGAACAGATATGGCCGTGCTAGAGTTTTGAATGTTGAAATCAACGATTGGTTCATTTTTTAAACTGCTCTATTTTTTTTTTTTTTGCCCACACTCATTTATCAAATCTAATAATTTTATTCAAACTCTCTTAAATATCATGCGATCCTTTGAATTTGTATAGGAAAACACTTGGATAGGTCGAACTAGCATACACAACCCTTAAATGTTATATTGGAATTTCATATTGACTAGTATTTTCAAGAAATTATCCTATCAATTATCAATAAAATTTTTAGACTCTACCATTAGAATTAAAAGGATAATACATACATTTAAAAAATTTTAAAATATAATTTAAAGAATAAAAGAGGATGTAATAATTTGTTAATTCCGCTTACAGAATTAAAAACGTCCCTTACTGAAAAAATATTAAAATCTGAAGCCTTATTTTCAAAACTTAAAAATAGATACTGTTAGGAATTGATTTTATTTTTTCATGTGCTATTACTTTGTCAATGTCATATCTATCCAATTTTGCAAGAAAATTAGTTAAACCAATAAAAAAAAGGGTTTTTCAAGGTGTTATTGATAAAAATGATTCGGCAAAACCTAACTAAACCTCCCAAAATTACCTGTTCTAATTTTCTCAAGTAAAAAAGACAGCAGCTTTTAGAACCAAATTCCCAAAATTAAAAATTAAAAACCAATTTTTTTCATCATATTAAGAAATTTTGCTTTTATTAACGTAATTAACAGCAAGATTTGTTATAAAAAAAAATAAATAAATATAAAGGATCATCAAGTCCTTTAGTTCATGCAAAAATCAAGATATTTGATATGAACATGATTAATCTAAGCTTTGCCATTCAGTCTTTAGATTACCCTTTGATTCTTTCATTTCTTACGGCCCTTGGCATTGCCATTCTCTTGTTATCTTGCCTCATTGGAGCCTGCATCATTGCTACGTCATTCATCACCTTGATCATCTACCTTATTTGTGAATGCCTCAGCTGGTCTGTGCTTGAAAATTTTATCTGCGATATGTTAAGAAGGTCGATTCATCGGATTCGGATAGTGATGTACGAAGCGATAATCCCTAACTATTTGCAACAGTTGGATACGGTCCAAGAGTCGCCGGAGATCGTGGACGATGACAGATTAGTATTAAGGCAGCAAGTCTTGGAGAAACTTTTACCCCCAATGATTTATGGGAAGGATGATGAACATGATCTGTTAAAATTCAATGACTGCCCCATTTGCTTGGACGATTATGCTGTTGGTGAATCTTGTAGAGTTTTCCCAGTTTGTAAACACATGTTTCATTCGAGTTGCATTGATCATTGGCTCAAGAATCATCTAACTTGCCCGGTTTGTAGAAAAAGTATTTAGCATTTATGTTACCTGGACTCACGGTAAGTGTTATATAGAGTATGTGTCTAATACGAGTATATTTCGTTTTTCTCAGTTTTTCATATATTTTAAGAATCATCCTCATACTCATATCCAAATATGCCGAACATCATGAAAGAGTGTTAGCGTCATAGTTTAAGATGCACATTTTACATGTATTGGTTATTAATTGTAAGAAGTATAAATTAAAACCATGAATCATTCTAATTTCAAGTTTGTGGATCTGATCATTTATGTGAAAATTTTATTTGACAGCACATTTAGCACAATTAAATTAATTCATTTTGTGTTACACGTTTTTTTTCTGTCCAATTTAAGCTAAAAAAAATTATGTCTCTGTTGTCTATGTTACTCAGATTAACGTAAATGTCAAATATGGATATGTAATCTGATATAAGTATTATAAGTTTTTTTATATATTTTAAAAATTGTACTCACGTACCCATACTAAGTATGTGCCACACACAAATATTGAATGTAAATACTTAAAAAAAATGAAAATTCTTAATAGCATTGTCTGTCGATACTTTGCATTGAACTGTTGGTAAAAAATTGGTAAAAATGAACATATTAGTTCTAGATATGCAAATGCAAGTAACGGAGAGTTAATGACCGCTTTATTGGCTCCTAATTCATGTTCTTACACTTTAAGACGTTTCTAGCTTTTGTCATGTATGGAAGTGTTGAGTTGTATGCAGACAATGGATTAGTATATTATAATTTATACATTACTCTATAAACTTACCAAAACAAGAGTCAGATTAGTTAATAACATTCAATCCTAGAAAAAGACACTATTAAATTTAACTTTTTAAATGTCTTATTTTGAAATTAATATAATTTTATTAAAGAACATCCGAAAGCACTTTTTATGATTATATATAGTAATATCTTCATCCAATGCATTAAAAATGATGAATAAAGTTATCAACCGTTACATTTAATACAATGTAAATATTATTATTAACTAACTTTGAAATGTTTTAAGAACATTTGTTAGCAAAATCTGAGATTTATATTTATGCCTAGTATGACAAACTGACAATACCAATCCACAACAAAGCTAAAGGTAAATATCAAATATATATTTGCATTCTATTGTTCTGACTTTTTCTTTTACTTGAAGTACCCGTACTCAATGTATATCTGAACATAGGTCTGGAGATATAATCCACCAAGAATCCTTCAAATACATAAAAATCTTGAAAAAAAAAAATAAACATACCCATGTCTAACACTCCAACTTGAGTTCGAATAACATAGACTACCTTGATAATCATATTTTATTTAATATGTTAGGATTTACAGGTGCTTAGGCTGTTGTATTTCTAGCTTTTGTCATCTTTTCATAATAAGTCATGTACAATGGTCATCACTCATCAAATACAAGCATTTTCAAGGAAAACAAACAATCACAAGCTACCAAAATAGCGAACAATGCCTAAAAAAAAATTCAGATCATGCACATTTGAGCAGTCATTCAAAGTTCAGATCATGCACATTTGAGCAGTCATTCAAAGTATTGAAATTTTATTTAGTTTCTTATAAGCCATCTGCTTTGACCTGCATCCATCTAATTAATCCTGATGTTATTGGAACTAAGCGCTGGTATCTATTAGCTCTATCACCTATAAAAAGGATGTTTCCGTGAAAACGTTAAGCATAAAAAGCAATTCAAACACTTACATACCAGCGAAGAAAGATGGCTATTAAGTCTACAATCTCAGTTACATTCATCACCTCAGTGATTCTGGTGCTAGTTGCCTGTATAGGTGCTGGCGACATTGCGATCTACTGGGGTCAGAATGGAAATGAGGGCACGTTGGCAGAGACGTGTGCAACGGGCAACTATGACTTTGTCAACTTAGCATTCCTTCCAACATTTGGCAATGGTCAAGACTCCCATGATCAACCTTGCTGGTCATTGTGATCCTTATAGCAATGGATGCACTAGTTTAAGCTCTGACATCAAATCATGCCAAGCAAAAGGAATTAAATTGATGCTTTCACTTGGAGGAGGAGCAGGGAGCTATTACCTTGCCTCATCCGAGGACGCCAGACAGGTTGCGACCTATTTGTGGAACAATTTGGGGGGACAATCCTCATCTCGCCCTTTAGGTGACGCTGTCTTGGATGGAATCGATTTCGATATCGAAGGAGGAACGAATCAACATTGGGATGATCTCGCAAGGTATCTCTCCGGGTATAGCAAACGCGGCAAGAAAGTATATTTGACAGCGGCTCCACAGTGTCCATTCCCTGATGCTTGGGTTGGAGGGGCCCTTAAAACTGGCCTTTTTGACTATGTTTGGGTACAATTCTATAACAACCCTCCATGCCAATACACAGCTGGTGATCTTGCCAGCCTCGAAAATGCCTGGAAGCAATGGACTACTGACATTCCTGCTACCAAAATTTTCTTAGGACTTCCTGCATCACCTGAGGCAGCCGGTAGTGGTTTTATTGCCGTAGCAGATCTTACTTCTCAAGTACTTCCGGCAATCAAAGGTTCCGCCAAGTATGGCGGCGTGATGCTGTGGTCCAAGTACTATGATGATCAAACTGGGTACAGTTCTGCCATCAAGAATGATGTCTAAAAGAGTTTCTATATGTTATATTTGCATTAATATCTATGTTTAACTTGTTTTAATGTAATGGAAGTATGTATTCCACGTGTTTAAACCTTCTCTCTTATGATCTCACTTTTGAACTTATTTATCATATAATTATATTTTGCACAACAACGAGAACATGACCTAATTAAATATTTAGACGTGGATAAAGAGGTACGATCTTTTAAATTTGTGAAAAAATTTTAAAAAAATTAAATATATCTCATATTAAACACGTACCCTTATTCGATACTCACTTCGTATTCAAAAAACATACAAATTTACAATATTAGATAGAACCATAGCTTGCCACCTAGTCAAAATCCTGCTTAAATCTTTACTAGTT
>JBBYHM010000020.1:9312574-9326630 GCA_038381775.1 Adansonia rubrostipa | reverse complement strand
ATATATATATATATATATATATATTTGTTCTTCCTTTAGTGAAAAGTTTTTTTGAACTTTTTAATCTTTTAATTAATGTCAAAATTTAAAAATGAGAAGACAATTAAAAATTATATACCAATCCTAACATTAGAGAATTTGTTTATGGAAGCAAAATATACAGCATGATTTTTTTTTTTTTTTTTTGTAAATAAATCTCATACTAGTGGTTAATTACAAATATAAATCATAAAAATTATAGTGTATATAATATTTAATATTTCTTCTAATGATTGGATTGTATGATAATATATTTAACATTTCTTCTAATGATTGGATTATAGTGTATATAATATTTAATATTTCTTTCACAGTAAAAGTGAGAAGAAAAAGATAAATTCAACACTAATTATCAAATTTATCTTAAAATTTTCATAATATATATTGAATTTATATTCCCATTTTTAGATAATTTTGTAGTTATCAAAAAAAATTATTCTATATTATTTTCTCTTAAAAAAGATCAATTATAAAAACATAAAGAAAAATTGGAAAAGAAAACAAGTTAGAATCAAAGACCTAAATTTCACTTAACATTATAATTATTTAAAAAGATTATTTTTTTAAACAAAATTAGAAACTCTTTAAAATATATACAAAATAAACAAACATGACAATATTTCCCATTATAAATTAAAAAAAATTTAAAATTTTAAAAAATATTAATCAAAATCTAATATAATGTATTGAATAAAGTGATTTTTTTTAAAATATGATTGATAAATTATATTTTAAATTTAATAAAAATTTCACATTGAATTGAATATGATAATTCATGCATAAAATATATTAATATATTTTTTCATATCATGATCATGTTATATAGATTTTAACATGTTAATAAATTATGTTATATAAATTTTTAAATATTATATTATATTTTTATTTTTTTATCATATTTTATATATTTTATAATTATTTTATCATATTTATATGTTACAAAAAATGTTTTATATATATATATATATATATATATATATATGACATGAAAATTCTTTTTTTTAAAAAAAAATTTTCTCTTCAATTTCTCTCTCTTCAAGACAAGCATTACTATATAGTTAAAGTCCGTTTATTTCTCTCCTCCCTCCCTGCCTTCCTTCCTTCCTTCCTTCCCATCTAGAGAAGCAGAAGGGAAATCGAACAGAAAGAGATTGAGATCTGACCTTCTATCTTTTTCATTTGCAAAAACTCTTCAATTTTTTAGAGCCTTTTTCTCTAAGAGCTTCGTTTCCTCTCTTTAATAATTTTTCTAAAAGGGTAATCATATAATTTTCCTTTCATTTCTCATGTTCTGGGTTTTCGTTTTTTCTTTTATCTGTTGATTTTTGTCATTGATGTTTGCAAATTCTGGGTTGTTTTTCTTTTCATTTCGTAAGATTCTGCATGTTGGTTTTCTTGTAGATAAAGGGTTGTTCTTGTGTTATAGCATGTTTTTATCGATTTGACGTACATTTTATTTAGGTTTTGATCTGAATTTTGTCTCTTTTTTTTTTTTTTGTTAGTTGATCAATCATGTATTTTTTTTTTGTTGAGTTTATTCAATTTGATCTTGGTTGTAAAGATCTAATATAGAATGTACGAAAATTTTGAATTTGTGTTTGAAATTCTTCTGTTTGTTAACTCTTTTGATCTGTTTAATAAAAAATCTAGCTAAAGAAATGGCTTTAGACAGGTCTATTTCATATTCATCTGGTATAAGTAAAACTGTTCTTTAAAATTTATTCATTTAATGCATTGTTTTATTTATGTAAATCAAGTGTCTGGTTTAACCATCTTATTAACTCTTTCAATCCAATTGATAAAAAGCTGGCAAAACAATTTGCTTTGGGTTGAATTTTTTTTTTTAATTCATAAATGAAATGATATATATATATATATATATATATATATTGTTGCATAATGTGGTATTATAATCTTTGTTTTTTGATTTTATTAGGTTGTTCATTTTTGTGATTAATGGGTGCTGAGGTTGTTGGATCAGACATGGCACAATTATCTGATGACAAAGTAACTGAATTAGACAAATCATTTTTGCATGACAAGGAAAATGGGAAATTGGATAGTGATTCGGTTCATAATGAGCCCACTAAAGTTGCTTTCCATGTTGAGGAACCAGATAAGGGGGAAGAGAATAATGCATCCGATGCCAACTTTCCGAAGGACGCGGTTGACGAGTGGCCAGCACCTAAGCAGATCCACTCGTTCTTTTTTGTCAGGTATCGCCCTTATGATGATCCGAAGATAAAAGTCAAAATTGATCAGGCTGATAAAGATATACAAAAGTGGAATAAAGCCAGGTTTCAGCTTACCGATGAATTAAAAGCAAAGAGGGTGAGTGAAAATATATTAATTTCAATTAGATTTATAGCTTATTAACCTTTAATTGACATACTTTTGAAGATATTTCTTTTCTGTGTCCTGTTTTGCTTGCAGTTTTTATAGGCTCGTATACATTAGGTGACATTAATGTTCTGACAAATCTTTAGAACTTGTCCCGAGTGCAATTTGGTGTGCTTATAGTAATATGATGAATGTTGAGGCATTAAACCCGGATGCATTTATATATATGTTTTATATTTAAATCCTTGAGAAATGAGGATGTAATAACAACTAAAAATATGCTATTTTATTTAGTTGTGGTGTAGAATTGACTTTCATATAACGAGTCCTTAATGTTGTATTTGCCTTTAAATGTTGAGACAAATTGTGAAAGAAGTTAAAAATAACTATGCTGCCAACTAGCCCAATCTCAATTACTTTTTAAAGTATTGTCTTATTTTATTGCAGTCAGATCGGGCAGAGTTGCTGTCTCAAGTGAAAGCCCTGAATATTGATTTCGAGCAATTTAAGGCGATTTTAGGTGAGAAAAAGAAGGAAATGGAACCATTGCAGCAGGCTTTAGGCAAGCTTCGCAATAATAATAATGCCAGTGGTATATGTTCATCCGAGGAAGAGCTCAATGATATTGTATGATACGACTATAAACTTTGACTGCATTAATCCTTTGCTTTACGCTTTAGTCACTGCATTGGAATTGATGAATTGCAGATCCATAGCTTGCAATTTCGCATTCAACACGAAAGCATTCCTTTGTCTGAGGAAAAGCAACTACTTAGAGAAATCAAACAACTAGAAGGAACCAGGGAAAAAGTTATTGCTAATGCTGCAATGAGAACAAAGATTCAGGATTCGTTGGGTCAGAAAGAAGTCATTCAAGATCAGGTTAAAGTAAGAAAATTTTATTTTTCACCTTTTATCCATCAGTGTTTGCTTTTCCCCTTTCCGCTATTAATATATAACTTCATTGCATTGCACCAAAAATTATGCTATATTTGTTCTATTGTAGCTTATGGGTGTCGATTTGGATGGAGTAAGGAAGGAGCAGCAAGCAATCTGGTCCAAAAAGAATCAAATTAGAGAAAAAGTGAAGGCAATAGAGAGTAAAATTGACGCTTTACAGGAGGAGCTGACAGCCGTGACCCAGAAGAGGGACAAAGCTTATGAAACCATTCAGGAATTGAGGAAACAACGTGACGAGCAAGTATGCTTTTTCTTTGCTTCAAATCTTGTCTCTATTTCATATGCATGAGCATGTCCAAACGTTCATTTATACATGAACTATCGTCACTCCAAATATTCTTGCGTGCATTCAAATTTCCAAGTTGGGCTGGCCTTATATTGATCCTGTTCTTTCTTTAAAATATTTTCTACGGTGAGATGATCTCTACTTCTCATGCAGTCTGCTTGCAACTTTTCAGTCCATTTCTCTTTCTCTGTGTGGATTTGCATGTATAGTCCTCGGAAGGAATAGGTCTATCTTGCATCAAGATGTAGTAATGCCTCTTGGCTTTGCCAACGAATATCTTGAGATGCTTTTAACGTTTTCTTTTTGTCTCTAGTTTGAGGCTTGTTATGACATGGTTATGATAAATATTATACGTGTTTTCTTGCTCCATGTATTTCCTGGTTTTTCATAATGAAAAAAAAAATTATGACAGTTCTATGCCTTTACATTATAGGAAATGAATAAAATATGTTACGTTTTATCCTCTGCTGGCTCAGGTGGCGTGTTGTCAGAACCTTGTTGATTCTTGTTGTCATGCACCTGAAGAGATTGCTAGCACATGCAGATGGACACATATTCCGGGTCTTCATTATCCCTAAAGTACTTGTGTCTGACATATATTCGGACATGGATATGGGGATATGATCCTCCAAATATATGGAAAACTATAAAAAATTGAGCATACTTGTGTTAGACACATATCTGTATCCGACCTTCGCCGCTGAGTCTGAATAACATAGGCTGAGGAAGTAAATTAGCAAAATAACCTTATCATAATCCTTGTGGTTATAAAGATAGAAATCCTTTTTAAAAGCTTCTCTGGCATCATATTTCATGGTAGCTTGATAAATTGTTTGAGCAAAATCCTTGGATTAGTTAAAATTTATGTGGTTTTGCTACCATGCTTTTCATTCCGTTTAGGACCATTTTTATGTTAAACGACACGCATCATTAGTAAGCTTCCAAACTTCCTTGAGGATGCTATTACTAAGGACTTGTTTTAATTACTTTTATTTTTCAAATTTTTAGAATGCTCACTTTTACCAGAGCCGTGCGCTCTTAAACAAGGCAAAAGAGCTAGCTGCAAAGAAAGATATAAAGGCTCTCGAGGAGCTTTCAACTGCTGAGGTTCGTTGAGACTCCGAATTCATGTTGAATCCAGAGTATCTTATGTGCTTTTATTTTTGCTTGATGTCTTATCTTTATATATTGCTTTTAGGTTGAGAAGTTCATGGTTCTTTGGAGTGGGAAGAAGGCCTTCAGGGATGATTATGAGAAAAGACTTATGCCATCCCTGGACAATCGGCAATTGAGTAGGGATGGTCGGATTAGGAATCCTGATGAGAAGCTACTGGTTGTACCTGAGGCACTGGTGCATTCTGAAATCGAAACAATTCTGAAACCAAGTATAAAACAACCAAAGGAAGAAGCCAAATCCTCACCCCAACCAGATATCAAACTCCCCAAAAAGGTCCCGAAAGATGCTGAGACCAAAGTAATGGAGTCGGAATCCTCTTTGGAGAACAGTGTTGTAGCGGATAAGGAGATCTCTGAATCTGGCAAGTTGCAAAAGGACACATCTGCAGACAAGCAAGTTGATGCAGCAAAACTGAAAGAAGCGAAGAGAGAAGAGGAAATAGCAAAAGCAAAGCTAGCCATGGAAAGGAAGAAGAAGTTGGCTGAGAAAGCAGCAGCCAAAGCTGCTATAAGAGCTCAAAAGGATGCCGAAAAGAAGCTCAAGGAAATTATTTGCTTCCTTATTTTGTTTTTCTTCTCGGTCATTAGTTTTTCGGTTAAAAACTGAAATTCTTTTGAATTTTTTTAATCTTCCAGGAGCGTGAAAAGAAAGCGAAGAAGAAGGCAGCAGCATTGAAGAATGCTGCAAATCCTGAGGAACCAACTGAAGCAGTGGCCGGGGATTCAGAACCCAAGAAGGTTGATGTTAATACTGATGCACCTATTCCTGCTCCTGTTTCAGTGAAGGATAAAGTACAAAAGGAGAATACGGTTAGGTACCGAAATCGAACTAAAGGACCCGAGTCAATTCCAAGAGCCATCCTGAAACGTAAGAAGTCGATTAACTACTGGATATGGGCCGTGCCTGCTGCGCTGCTGCTGCCGCTGATACTTCTAGCATTGGGGTACTATTATCTTGCCTGAAGAAGTTATTAACTTGAATGGCACTGTGAGTTTTGGAAAACATTTTTTGGTTGATCAAACATGGCAGTAGCTAGGTCCATACTGGGCAAAAGTTAGTTAATCTTTGTTCTTTGAATCCCATGAGGGATGGACTAAAAAAACTCATAATGTTGGTGCTGGTAGTTACAATCTGAATGCATACTGAGGCCAAAAACTATGTATTATATGATTTTGGTTGGTTCTATTTTTAAACTTTTGTATTCCATAAATTTGAGAAATTTGTCATGAGAATTCTATAGAGAGAATTGTTGTTCTTGTAGTATTTCCATAATTGAGATAGATCCTAAATGAATAAAGCGGGTAAAGCTGAACTTTTGTTGGATGGATTTTATGGCTTGGAAGGTTTCATATAGAATGCAAAGCAAGGTTAAAAAAATCGGACCCAAAGATGAATCGATTAAACTTCAAGGTTTTTACTTCAACTGGATGAATCTTGTATTTTAATAATTTTTAAAATATTTAAATATTAAATTTAATGTTAAATAAATATTAAATATAATTTTTTTATCGATTTTTTATTGATTTAATTAATAATTGGTTTTAATATATGTGTTGGTATCGAGAACAGATTGGTCTAGTCTAATTTTTAAAGCCAGGTGTCTAATGGGAAGATTTTAACAACCCCAGGTTTGGTCTTATTATTTTCTTCAGTGTTATCCCTAGTGTCCTACCTTCAGTTTTACTTATGGTACTGAATTCAGAAAGTTCTGTTACAAACTGTAAACACTTGAAGTTGGGACCCAACTCCAAGCAATAAAGAGCTTGATGTGATAACTGCAACAATTGTAAACAGTAACCAAGCAAAGAACAGCGCAGAAGCAAGGAGTACAGTTAATATAAGATATCAGGAATTAGTTACCATGTACAATAAAAGTGCACAGGAGAGGAATCTGGCAGCAAGGAGGAAATCGTTGGAGAAATATGAGCTGGTGTTCTATAAAGCTAACTACTAGGAATTCTTATAAATTCAGCTACAGCTGCTAAATTTCTATTGGCCCTTGTAATTAGTAGTTGCAAGCATTTCAGTATATGGATGACTAATGTAATTGAATAAAACTCAATGAATGAAAAATTGAAACCCTTACCTTATTTTCCCTCTTCTTTATCTTCTGGTTTTCTTTTCTTTTTTCCTTCTACATTACATAACAAATCTGGTATCAGAGCTTATTTAGATCCATTAACAACATGGGAAAATCCCAAGAAAAATAGTAACATGTGGAATGGGCTAGACTAAACACTCTCCAAGAACAAATACAGGCTCTCCAAGTATAGATGGAGCTTGCAGACTCTACCATTCTGAAATGGTGGGAGAAACAAAAGAAGTACATAGATGCAAAGCTGGCAAAAAATCAGAGGTTCATAAGTAAGATGATGGAGCTGATGACATAAAAAGAAGAGAATCAATCACAGACAGATCCTAGTAATCTTGCTAATAGCTCAGCTTAACCAGCTCCTCCAACTAAAGCTGAATGTAGGGCTCCTACTGAAGTTACAGTTATTGATGAACATGGAAGGTTTTCTTACAAACCTAGTGAACTAGGATTAGTAGTAAAGAAACAACCAGTTAATGGTAATCCTAGTAACAGTAACCAGCAAAAGAGCGGCGAATATTCCATGAAAACTGGTTGTAATAGCTCAAATACCACCTTCAATGCCATTGTTTCTAGACCCACGATTGAGCTACAGACTTTTGAGGGTACTAAACTTCGAGGTTGGATTAAAAAATGTAATAAATATTTCACAATTTTTGTTGTTCTTGAGTAAAAGAAAAAGCTTGAAATAGCTGTTATGTATCTTACTGAGAAGATTGAAAATTGATTCGATGGGTATATTATGCAAAAGCTTGATGTGGGCTGATTTGAGTTTGCTACAGACTTTTGTTTAAGGTTCTATGACAAGACATATAAGACTTCAAATATAATATGATTTGGTTAAACTTTCCTATAATTTGCAATTTTTTTTCATTTGCCATTTGAAAATTTTCGTTCTACTAAAAAGCATGCATAAAAGGACTTGGCCTTGCATCTCTGTGGAAAAAGATGGGTTGTAAATGTCAATGTTCCATCTTGTTTTTGTTGTTCAACTTCATTAAAAAAAATGCTTTCTTTCCGATTTTCATTAAAATATATAAATATTAATATAAAATAATTTTTAATTTATTTTAAATAATAAATAAGTTTTTTAATCCTACAAAACAAATTTCGAATAAATGCATCTTTTGCTATTCGAACTTTTAGTCTAACTCAACTCATAAATAGCTTTATTTGTGTAACTGGTCAAAACTTTTTTAGAAGGATCAAACATAAAAATAAATAAAATTAAAATTTTTTTCAAAATTAATATGTTAAGCTTGATTAACAATCAAAAAATAAATTTATAATATATTTATTTGATAGCCATTGATAGATAAACGTATAACGTATTAATTTTTTTTTAAATTTTATGAGTCCAACACTGATAATTATATTTATTTATAAATTTTAATATATAAAATTAAATAAATATAAATTTTATTTTAAAGGTCAAATTTTTAAGTAGAAATGGCCAACTACATGACGACCCCCCGCCATGCTTACTGCCTATCGATCCAGTAAGTGCTAAAATTACTGACTTAGACAAATAATGCCACTCCATTCAGCAATTCCCTCGACAAAGTGTCATCCGCTGACTTTTATTCATTAATTTACCCACTTGTAAACCATTCACTGGTTCCTCAAGATGCCATGTCATCCATCCGCCAAGTCACTTTTAATTTGCTTTATTTGTCGCGTCTCATCTCCCTCAAGCTGTTATATATATATATATATATATAAATTAATTTAGAGAATTATATTACATTTGAAATTTGGGTAAAAAGCTCGGTTTGACTGCAAATTGTGAGGATCAAATTATTGTGAACATATCGAACAAGATGGAGATCAAAGACTTCATATGCGATTCTTGAATATTTAAGACTTGAGAAACGATTTTTGGGAATTGAGCGGCATATCAGATTACATTGAAAAGGCTAAGATGATTACTAAACTGTTAAAAGAGGATTGTAAAGAATCTTTTGGGAATGAAATTCTATCACAGATTTACTACTTAACAAAGATTGTTGTTGTGATTATGGCTGAATTTTCTTAACGGTTTGTTCAAAGATAGTGAGAAATGTTTGCTTGTTATCTTTCTGGTTTTGCTGCCATGCTGCCGAGTTAATATTATACCATGTTAAACCGGCAAAGTCCTAATATAGTGGTGAGCGTTGATTATTTGCTACGATGGTGCAAAGAATTGTCTTCATCAAGTTGTAGCCTGCTAATTTCTATTGTGACAATCACTGTAGGAGTTCTTATTGAGCTTGTATTAAGTGATTTGAGGATGTTGATTTTATTATTTTTTAATCTTTTAATCTAAGGAGTTTAGATTTTTAAGAGATTTTTATGTTTTCCCCAGTCTTATTATTTATTAATAAAACTCGGTGGTTTAGAAAACAAAATCTATATTTTTGTATCGGACATGAAAAAATAAAAAGTTCGAATAATATAAGTCTAAACGATGTACTAAAACCAATAATAAATCTATGTATAATAAAAAATAAAACATAAAATACTACAAAATAAAGCATTATTGAATATATGTTAAAATTACATCGAGATTGGCCTTTTCCTTTTATGAATAACCGAAAAATTTATTTTTACATAATATATCTGTAGTCTATATATATATATATATATATATATCAATAACAAAGTGTTACTCCATGATCAAAACAGGCCGAAAAGCTTCTTGAGTTTCCTTTGTAATATGATAAATATTAATCTAATTAAGCATAACCACAGTCCCCAAACTCACACTTAAGCCCCGGCGAGCACTGCTTGTCACACTTGCCACAGTGATGAACATTGGCAAGAACATCAGTGCAAACTCCTCCGCAGCAACGTTGCCGGAACGCGCAACGATTGCCGCATCGTCCACAGTTATTCTGATCCCCAAGCACGTTCCGGCAATGTTTCTTGCAGCAATATAGCAGTCCAGTCCCATTGTTAACGGAAACCCCGTTGCATATGTTGTGATAAGGGTCGGGTTCACAATGCGCACCTTTCCTGATCTTGTCTTTCTTCACTGCGGTGGACACGAACCGGCTTCTCGATTGAAGGTTGGGGACAATAAGAGGACTATCGAGCACGTAATCTTCTTCGTCATCTTCAATTTCGAACGAGAAGATTGCTCGCGGGTGCAGAGATAAGAAAATCGAAATGGCAAGAGAAAGAATGGTTACGAGCTTGAGAATGTTCGTAGCCATTGTTTTTCGAATGGTAGGGAACTTCTGCTCAAAAGAGGGTAAGCTAAGGTATAAGGGAAGATGGAGTGTATTTAAAGCTAGAATTTATGATACATTATTCCCACAATATAAGGGGAGTGAAGTGCAATTTTCACAAATTTTAAAAGACATTTTAAATGAGTTTTAATAATTAAATGCATATAAATAAATAATTGTTGATCTAGATTCTTGGTAATACCATTAAATGTTTGACCAATAAAATCTGAAAAAATTGGCCTTAGTAAATATGTACTTTGAATTGAGAGTAATCTTGATCTGCATCTAGCCAATCCTAATTTTAAATAGCCTGACAATAGCACAAAATTTGCTTTATTCTAAAATCATAAAACTAAACATCCATTTTAAGGGTTTTTTTAATTAAGAATACCTAAAAATGAAAAAAAAATAATATCATTTTGTATAAGACAAATGTTTTCAATCGAATCCAATCTAGTTCAAATTACTATTTAATTAATAAATATTTTTACTTAAGATTAATTACGAAAATACATGAATATTAACATAAAATAACTTTTTTAGTGCTTTAATATTTTTTTAAGCAATAAAACGAGTTTTCTAAACCCAACAAGTCAAGAAAAGTCATAAATAAATAGATTTTTTACTATTCAAATCTGATTGATTTTATATGATCTAATTTATAAACAACGTTATAGTGTCGATGCCTATGCATTCCAAAAAAAAAGAAGAAACAAGATATATTTCCAAGTTTTAAATTTCTATGGGTTCCTAATTCATACTTTGTATCCTAAACTTATTTTTAACTGGGGTTCTTGTATTTTTTTTTAAAAAAAAACTTAGTAACATCCATTTATCCCAACAACTAAGCTAAAAAAAAGTTATATATATAACCCATTTATTCATGATTTATTTTTTAAATAAATTTTATTAGACGCCTATCATATCATAAGCTTTGCTTATAGAGTTTTTTTATCATTGGTGTATATTATAGTTATTCATGCATAAATGTTAGACTCCTTCTCATATATTTTTATCACATTTGATTTCTCATACTCATAGCATGTTCTACGTTTTAAATTATATTAATTAGTCATTACACACACATTTTATTATGCAACAAAAATACAAGAAAATAATTAACGAATTATTGAAGTTTAAAATGTTGACATTACATGATACCCACACCATGTGGGGAATGAGAAAAAATGGTGAAAATTAAAGAAGTCAACTATCTATGATCGGAAAATTTGGGAAAAAAATTGTAGTGAATAAAACTGTTTATGATTTGGGTTTTATTCAGTTTAGACTATAAAAAATTATTTATTTAAAGTAGTTTTATTTGGTATATCAAATTTAAAAAACTCATTTTATTATTTAAAATATATTAAAATATTTAAAAATTATTTTTATATTTATATTTAAATATTTTTATAATTTATTATATAAAAATAAATTTTTATTAATTAAAAAATAAAAATATCTTATTTTACACTTGATAAAATTTAAATTAAACCTTCAAACTAGACAAGTAATTGATAATTTAACATAGTTATTGGTTGCAATAGAACTTTATTTATTTATTTTTTTTACAAAGGAAGTCTTTGCTAATCCGAAGACAGAGGAAATATTAGACTATAGAAAATTGCTTATTATGGTTTTTTTTTTTAGTCTATCGAAGTCAAAAAACTTATTATATTATTTAAAATAAATTAAAATATAAAAATTATTTTATTTTTTATTTAAATATTTTTATAATTAATTTAAATAAAATTTTTTATTAATTAAATAATAAAATATTTTATTCCAAACTAAATAAGATTTAAATCAAACTACTTCAGCGAATCTAATGGTCGAACTAGAACTCTAATTTTTTGATGCAAAGAGAGCTAAACTTGTAAACATAAAAAAAAAAATTACAAATATTATAATTTAAATTTTAAATTTTTAAATATAAATTAATTATATAAATTAATTAATTTCTAACTCAGAAAAACTTTTATCTTTGAAATAGATAAAAAGGTTTTTTTAGTTAAAGCCGAAATCAGGCAAGGCTGACAGCCATATATTGTTGATTTAATTAATAAAGAAATGTTGTGAAATGTCAAAGCTTAAAGCATTAAAGCAGGCAAAAATCGGTGGAGAGATGCGAGTTGGAACACGTGCAGGTGCAGCGGATCCTCGCTTCTCGGCATCAAATGCGTCCAAACCCACACGTTTTCATCCGTAACACCATCAAATCAGGGGCTCTCTTCTTGTAATTTATTAATGTCAATTCACGCATGAGAAACTCCCTCATTTTTAGATCTCATGAGACTCTGAACGAAATATTTGTGTTAGTAAATTATTTAGATTTAGTTGAAAATTTTTAATTTAGTTTGATTATTATTAAGAGAGATAAATTTGAGTATTTTAAAATTTGATTAAATATTTTATGAGTATTTTAATTAATATTAAAAAATTTTTTATTTAAACTTTAATTCAAGCTTGAGCTTGAGTAAAAATAATATAACTTGAAATCAAATATTAGAATCGAACTTTTTTTTTCATGATAAACGAGCTTAATCGAACGGCCTCAAGTAGTTCAATTTTTATTTTAAGTCAAACTTGAGTTTGAGAAGTGAAACTTAATTGAGTTCGATATAAGTTTTAAGTTTTAAGCCTAAAATTTGAGTTAAACTTCAGATGGAGTTTCTTTTAACTTGAGCTTAACTTAGCTTAGTTACACTCTAAATTTGATAATTCATGTGTTTATATTGTATTCATTAATTTTGTTATAGCATAATTATATTTAAAGTATTTTATATCTTTATAAATTTTAATAAGTTAATAATTCGTATTATATTAATTTTAAAATATTTATGTATTTATATCATATCGTGTTATGTCATACTTTAATTATTTTTGCGTATCATGTTCGTGCCTATTTTTTTCTTTTAAAAGCACCTAGATTGAATTTTGAAACAAAGAAGGTGACATTTTACGAAAATGAAAGAGGATTATGCTCCCATTGGATAATCCAATACCCTTTCTTAGATTTTACAATTGTGTATTGATATCGTATTTTTTATTTTATTATAATCGTATTTAAAATATTATATATTTATATAAATTTTAATACTTTAATAATCATTAAAAAAAATTAAGTTTGAAAGTCTTCTAAAATCCCAAATCACAGCCGCCCATTGGGGTTAAAAAATTGGTTTACTTAATCTATAATTTGGGACAAATTCCATTTTGATTTTTGAGTGTACAGATCAGTTTCATACGTTGCATTGTTCTATTTCACAAGCTATTTTTCTGCCATAATTCATGAATTTTCTTGTTGCTTGTTCAATCAAGCATGTTTCAATTTTTGTTGTTTTACAAAACAATTTATGCACCTATTGGCTTTTTGGTCAAAGAAAATCAACAATAAATAAGTTGCTTACCTGAACTCAATTTAATTCAATTAATTCATGTAATTAATTTTAAGTGACATCCAACAAGTTTTAAATTCGAATATTTGTATCTGTAACTTATTTATTTATTCTTAATAGAGTTGAGCAAAAAATCGATTTATTGAACGAACCAATTGAATCTGTATATAAAATTATGTGAGCCATATACAATAATAATACAATATAAATAAATTTTAAATAAAAATAATATATATAAATATTATTAAATTTTATATAAATATATAATATCTTAAATATGAACATGATAAATATCTTCAAATTCACAAAGAGCATGTGAGCACAAGAAATAATGTCCTATGGTGATTTTAACCACCCAATGGGAAGTGATGAAGTACCAGTTTTGGGAGCTAAATTCAAGTTCAAAAGATATGGTAAAATGACAATAAATACCAATTAGAGGCACTGTATATCTTACCAAGTGCTAGACTAATCAAAGCGTATCATGAAATTTCAAGAAAATAATCATTTTTAAAATAGTTCGAGTGCAGAAAAGATTGTTGCCTAAATGAAAGC
>JBBYHM010000020.1:9261392-9275555 GCA_038381775.1 Adansonia rubrostipa | reverse complement strand
TTGTTGGAATTTGGAGAATTTTGAGTGACCTAAGTATATTTGGCTGATGATTTGGCAGGAAAAACTAGAGTGAAGGCATGGGGCATGGCGCATCCTTGGGAAATTGTGTTGAAGGCCAATTCAAGGCTTTGAGAACCCACTTTGCTTCTAAAATGGTAAATCAACTTTTGAATTTTGCATGCTGGTTTTATATGATCATTATAATTCTATTTTTCCATTTCCATTTTTTAATTCAAATCTTTTGATGTTGCTGAGGTCAATTATTTTAGGTTGTTATAGTTATTTGGAATCAGCTTTCAGCATATATTTCTTTATTCTGTCAAAATTGATTCCTGAAGTAATAGGGCATCACAGTGAGAAGATCTGAAATAAGAATAATCATTCTAAGTTACTTAGACCCATGTTCGAGTGTCATACTCGGGTATATTCCATTATTTTCAAGTTTTTCAATATACTTGGAGGGTTCAGAAGTTTTTCAATATACGGCCAGAAAGAAAGAACCGGAGCAGAAAGAATAGATTAAAAAGTATTATGCAAGCATTTGATGCAAATTTCTGTGTTTTGCAACATTATTATTCTTATATTATTCACTCTATCAAGATTCAAGAGCCTTTGTGATGCTTCCAATCTGGCAGGTAAGAGAGTCTCAGTATTCATTAAAGTATGCATTAATCCAGTGTAAATACAATTCCATCCTAAACCTAAGTTGATCCGACTTTTCATTTTTCTTGTAGTAATCATATCCAACACATATTCAGACATGGTAAGTAGATATTAACCTTCAAGGAGTCAAGGACTCTTCAAATACATAGAAAAACTTAAAAAAAAAAAATTAAACATTCCTGTGTCTGACATATTCCCATATCTAACATTACACCTGAGTCCAAATAACATAGTCCTAAACCATCATACCAAATTAGAAATTCTAACTGTGAAATTTCTGTTTTGCAGGGTGGATATGGAAATGCAAGATTTATGTGTCAGTTTCATTCTGAAGTGGTAAAAAGTTTGTATTTTGAATCTATTATTCATGTCAACTACGAAAATAGAAATCTTTTGGAAACATTGATCAGGCAAAATGAAAGAGTACAGTGCTTGTTTCTCTTATGATTTTTGGTATCATTGAATTTGTTCTTTGGGAAATTCGTTACAATTTGGAAAATTCTAGAAGATACCCAGGATTTGTTATATGCAGCAAGCCCGCAAATACTTATACTCTTATTTTGTTAAAAAGGAGTCTAGGGATGTCCTGCCTGACGGTATTCGAATTTGGGTATAAGTATCAATTACGAGTATATATTAGATATGAATATTTTTAATTTTTTTTAAACTTTTTTTTATGTATTTTAAGGGTCATTGTTATATTTACGTTCAAAAATATATTGAACACGGATGTCAGATACTTAAAATAAAAATAAAAATTTGGAGTAGCATAAATATCGTCGAAGTTAGGTAAATCAATTAAAAGACTTTTATTTAAAAGAGGTAAAATACATTTCATTCAAAATATTGTATGTTACCTGTTTCAAATGACTCTTGTTCACTTGCTTTGGATCCATGAATGCAAACCTCTAAGACTTGCATAAATTAAAATATATTCAAAAGATTCGATTAACAGGTGATTATAAAAACTTAAGGTTAATTAATTTTTTTTTAAAGAAATGAACTATATTCGATTAATATTCAAGAACTAACTTGACCTCGTTACTTAGCCATTGGCCGCTAGGTAAAAAGCCTGTGAGCGCAGCATTTTAACAAGTTAAAAAGAGACGCTCTTTGAACCTATAGTTTTAACCCAAGCTAAGAATGACATCACGTGAGCTTAAAACTTGAATTCAAAAAACTGTAATCTCTTCTCGTCCTTTTTTGTAAGAAAAAACACACATAATTTTACCTCAAAAATTCAAAGTCAATATTCAAAGGAAACCTAAAAGGAAGAACTTCTATTACGATAAACTACAACAAATGATTAGAAAGTTCAGTTTAGTAGGATTAAAGACACGAGATGTAAAAGAAATTCAAAACAAACACAGGAAACTTCAGCAACTAAGCAAACATTAAACTTTTTACCTAAATTACAAGTTCTCACCCTATTGTCCCTCTTTAACACATCCCTTCTAGATTTCATTCCAAGTAGGTTTCCATTACATCAGCGTACATCCCAGCGTCGGAGTTCCGATACTCCCCTGGTTGGTGCTGATGATGGTCGACTGAAGTCGAAGATGAAGACGTCGCCATTCTTGCCGGTAATGGGAAGCTCTTCCTGAACTTGTTGTCCATCTTCCTCATATTATTTTCTGGATGACTATCCAAGCTCAAGAACTCATTCGGGTTTGCGCCGGCATCTGAATTTTGATTCGAATCTTTCCCTTCGAGAATAAGCGAATGGTGGTTTTGATCCGGTTTGTTTCCTAAGTTCTCGGAGTTGAATAAAAGCTTGGCATCTTCGGTTCGTCCAGTGAGAGCATTGAAGAAACTCAAGCCATTAGGCCATTTGATGTCGTTTTCGTGCTCAACCATCATATCTTCCACTCGGGTTTCGGATGAACGAGGCAGTAGGAACATGTGGGTCTCATCTTTGGCTTGTGGAAATCCAAGCCTAACCGGGTTCTGAAAATTAGGTGAAGCAAGCATTGAAGTCGATGGCGGAACTGACCTCTGGCCCCAGTTGTACAGCGGAGGAGGGGGCCGGGTCGGAACGGCACCCTGCTTCAAAGGCATTGTCGATAAAGAGGAACTGTTTCGGTTTGACGAAAACAACTGAGACAGATAGAAACCAGATTGATATCCAAGAGATTCAAAGGTATGCCTCATTCTTAGCACAAAATGGAGGTCTTCAGGTATCTGAAAATACACATACACATACACAAAGCATCACAATGAGATCAAAATCATCAAACATTTCAGCTATGAAATTGCATCAACCTACTTTGCTCCGACTCTTCATATTTATTTAAGTATTTGTGTCCAAAACTCGTGTCTGGCGCATTTACTGATTTGGGAATATGACCCTCAAAAAACCTCCGAATACATAGAAAAACTTGAAATGAATTGAACGTGTATATGTCAGAAACAGGTACTCGGTCTTGAATCTTAGTATCATAGGCATTAACTAATGGAAGATCAACCGCGAAAAGTTCAAAAAACCAGTAAATCACATTTTCAAGAGCTACTTTAGCGTCAACTAAACCTAAATTGCTCCGACTCTTTAATTTTTTTTAAGTACCCGTACCCGACACATCTTTAGACATAAGTACAGAGATACGACCTTCAGAAAATCCTTCAAATACAAGAAAAAATTTTGAAAAAAAAAAATCGAAGATAACTGTGTCGGTCACATACCCGTATCCGACACTCACACTTGAGTCTAAGTAACATAGAACTAAACAAGTAGTAATCACAAAATTTTCATATCCGACTCACAATCTTGCAGGAACCTAACTGAAGAAGACCATGGCCAGCTTGAATCACAGCAATAGTCTGATCAAAGAGAAAATCAAGAATCCACCAAAGTCTTAATGATTAGACAAAGTAAAGGGAAAAAAACAAACTATAATAAGACTAACAATAGTGAAGAAAAAAAATTGAATTGCTTTATTGCTGACCTGAATGCCTGAGTCAAATTGATCAGTCCATTCAGGGGGAAGCTGCAATTAAATAAACAACAAAAGGAAACCAGCTTTTACCATTAACAAATACGTTGATCATTGAACCCCCAAAGTTCAAAATAAATTGAAATTAAAAAGAACAAATTCATAAAATAAAAAAGAAGCTCAGCTCAATTGGTTCATGTAACCACCCTTAAAAAGTTATCTTCAAAATGTGTGGATTCAAATCTCAATATGTGGGACCCCTTTCCCTATAATATAATTGCCACAACACCAATTTTGTCCATTAACAAGTACTTGATCAATGAACCCCCAAACTTCAAAATAGGGTAAACAATTGAAATTTTAAAGAAAAATGCATAAAAATAAAACCCGAAGCTTAGTCTATTTGGTTCATGCAAACCCTTAAAAGGTGGTGTTCAGTAGGTCTTGCCGGTTCAAATCCAGGACCCTTTCCCCATAAAACAATTGCCATAACACCAGCTTTTTTCCATTAACAAATACTTGATCATTTAAACCCCAAACTTCAAAATAAATGGAAATTAAAAACAAAAAATGTGTAAAAATAGAACTCAAAGCTTAACCACATTTAAAAGGTGGTATTCAATCGGTCTAGGTTTGAATCCAAATATCCACAACCCCCTAAGACTGATGCGACTTTTGGAAAAAAAAAAAGCATAAAAAAAAAATATATATATATATATATATTGTTGTAAAAAGGGGGCTTACAGCATCAAAAGAACTCTGCCAATAATTGGAGATATTGGGTTCACATTCAGTTGGTTCTTTGAATACCCATTTATGGCACTTATCTGATGCAACCTTTCCCATTAAACTGATTCATAAAATCAAACTTCAACCAATCAAAATCAAACACCAAAAACCAAAAAAAAAAAAAAACCCCAAAAAATTTCATTTCCGTTTATATTTTTCAAAGGCTAAATCAAGAGATCAGTGAGGCACACAATTGAACAAAAAAAATTATTTAATAACACCTACCCAGTACCCACCCTTCTCCATAATTATATAATTGAATTGACATTTTGCTGAAGGCTTTCCTCACTGGATCTTCTCCATCAATCTCTTCCAAACAATCTGTAACTCTTCCTTTGCAAAATCCATCTTCCCACATCAACATCCTTCACCATGAAAACAAAAAAATAAAATAAATCAAAATTTATAACAAAATTTAACATATATTTAGTAATTTTGAACATGAAAAAAGACCTCTAAATCATAAATTATATATAAAAAAAAAAAAACCAAGTAATGTCAAAGGAAACAAGTAATGGCTAGCTTTTATAGTCATTAAAACCCGGATTTCTCCCTCATTTCCTCTGTTTTCCCAGGAACCAAACAAGAAGAAGAAGAAGAATAAAAAAAGTAAACTTACAAGCTGCCGTTGTCATCTCCAACTTTGCAACCATTACCACCCCTCACTCTCCTACACCAAAAGACAAAGAAAACCCATTAAGCAAAACAGCTGAAAACCAGAAACACATGAAGAAAAAAAAAAGATGGAAATCTTTGCCTAGTGATAAGCATATATATATATATACACACACACACAAAGAAAGAAAAGGAAAAGAAAAGAAAAAAGGAAGTTGGGAAAAGATTTTTAAAAAGGTGGGGGAACATACGGGCGGGGACGGATGGTCCAGAAAACAGAGTAAGTCCAGTCTGAGTTGAGACAGACGGTTCTAAGTGCTTCATGAAGGGCCATCATCCCAACAGCTTCTTTGCTCCTATCTCCTGAACCTGAGCCCACTATCTCTCTATCTCACTCTATCTCTTTCCCTATCTCTCTATAACTATAACTATATATATATATGAGTGTTTATATATCTATATATATGAAATTATGAGTACCCCCTTTTTTGTTCTTTAATTTTTGATCCAAAGCAAGCAACTTTGCTTGAAACAATGGTGATGGTGGCTAGCTTTTGCTAACTTTCTCTTTGGCTATAAACTTGTTTAAAGCTGGGGATTTGGTATCTTTTTCATTTATTCTGGCTTATTAATCAACTCTCCACAAAGCAGCAAAACTTGTTTCTTACCTCTTTCTTTTTTTTTTTCTCTCTCTCTCTCTCTCCCTCCTTCTTTACCTTTACTTATATTACTATTCCTTTTGTTTGTCTTCAAAGCTCAGGCCAAAACCAGCTTCTCCTCTTTGTAAAGAAACAAGAGAAATAACTAAAAAATATATATTTTTCCTTTTTTATATTTTATAATTTTAAATTTATATTACATAAAAAATAATTAAAATATAATATAAAATATAATTAAATAAATTTAATCTAATAAAATATATAATTATATTAAAATTTATATAACATAAATTATTAATATAAATATTTTTTAAATATAATTATTAAATATAGAAAATATAAATAAATAAAATATCAAATGTAACTGAAGTGTGAAAAATATAAAATAGTGGGGACTAATTTTTTCTAAAAAAATTATATCTACTTAATCCACTTTAAAAAAATATTTTACGTTTAAAACTTTTTAAATCAATAAATTTATAAAAATAAATAAATAAAAATAATATTTAAGTCATTTGAACTAATACATGATAATTGTTTAAGGCTTAAATTGATGACTGTAATTGGGAGTAAAATATAGAAAATAATAATAATAAAAAAATGGTTGCTTTTCCCTTTTTTTTTTTTTTTTGCTTTCTATGAGAATTGTGAGGAAAGAAGCAAATTCACTTTGTTGCCCTTTTGAGTCAATTTTGGAATTTGAGGAGTGTTGTAAGGGAGAGCTAAGTTAATTACCTTTTTACACTTTGGTGAATTTTCATTTTGTTTTGTTTGTAGTTTGTAAAATTACTTATTCTATAGATTGATAATTCGTATATTTATATTATATTTATATATTTTATTATTTTATAATTATATTTGAGATATTTTATATTTATTTAAATTTTAATATATTAATAATTTATATTATATACTTTAAGATATTTTTATATTTATTTTGTTATATTTTAATTATTTTTATATCATATTTATATAATTATTTTTAATATTACTAGGTCTATTAATTAGCTACTAAGCATATTCCTCTTATCAAATTTTTTTTGGTACATAGAAGATCATATTCATGGGATAGAAACGCATCACAGATGCTTAGATTTAAATTTAAAATTTGCTTAATATTACATTTTAAAAGTAATTGTATGAATCAATTGGATTAAAATGCTAAACGTCAAATTTATTTATCAG
The DNA here is from genome assembly GCA_038381775.1 of Adansonia rubrostipa. NCBI lineage: Eukaryota > Viridiplantae > Streptophyta > Magnoliopsida > Malvales > Malvaceae > Adansonia > Adansonia rubrostipa. The sequence goes on along the minus strand of JBBYHM010000020.1, from coordinate 9,268,714 downwards.
ATTTTTTTATTTTGAAAGTAAATAAATGATAACTCCATAAATCAATTGAACTAAAATGCCAAGTTTTAATTTTCTTAGCACACCTTTCAGTTTCGAAGGTAAATGAATGGTCAACATATTATATTTTCAACTACTTTTGTTTTATTTTGAATTTGAGTTTGGAATTTTTTAAAGAAAAAAATCATCAAAAAAATGTTATTCATGTTTTAATAAGGTTGAAGATTCCAAGTAATTTCAAACAAAATAGTTTTAATCTTACAAAGCCAATTCAGATCATCTATATTATATATAATAAAAATAATTAAAATAATGTCATGGGCCAAGTGAAATTAACTCAATTGATGAATTTACAAAAAATAATAATAAAAAAAAATTTATTATAAATATAAAACCAAAATTATATATATTTTTTGGTGTCATATAACTATTAATTTATATAAAAGGTACATTTCTTTTAACTTCCCAGTCAACACATATCTTTGATTTTTTATTTACTTTTAATTTTGAAAAAATTTACACGATTTACACGTATAATATCAAATAGAATTATATAATTTGAAATTTTATATGATTTATACACAGATAAAAGAATTATAATTTGCTATAATTATAAAGATGAACTTTGTTTGTTATAATTTTATTTTTCCTTTTTTTTGTAAAAAAAAAGTAATAATATTTTAAAGATAAATTGAGAATAGAGAAAAGATATTTAAATTTAAACTCGAACTCAATATGTTACTCTGATACACTCTTAGCTACTAGGCTAAGAGGATATTGGCATATAATTTTCATAATAATGTCGGCAAAAATTTTTGAAAATCTGTGAAACATGCTTTTGTTTTGTTTTGTTTTCTCTTTTTTTTCTTTTTTTCAATATGATTGAAAGGTTGATGCAAGCTAAGAAAGTTTTAGTGACAAAAATGTTGGATTTGCTTTTTAAGGTAAATTTGTTTATCATTTGTATAATTAGGCAAACAAAAGTGAATGCAATGATGGGATAAAGGTGAAAGTAAATGGCATCATCATTTGATTTGGTGAATTATGATGATGATAATATAAGCATAAAAAGAGAGGAAAAACACAAAGAATTATCACCCTTTAACTAAAGTAGACTACAAACAGAAATTCATGGTTTGAATATTTGGGCTCGAAAATTAGGATTTATACCGAATGTTAAGCATTGTCTAGTGAAATTAGGTTTTATATATATATATATATATAAGAGTTGGTTTTCAATGTATTAGTTAAGGAGTTTTTTTTTTTATAAGTAGGATTATGAATCTATTATGTATCTTATTTTTTAATCAATTTTTTATTTTTTAAAATATATTTTAAGGGTATTTTTTACTTTACTAGTTTGCATGTAAAAACTAAAAATTTCATTGACAATAGATACTATAATTTTTGAATTTTGTTTAATTTGATGAAATAATATATAAAATGTAAAAATATTTTCTTTGATAATAATTTAATTACACCCTTAATCAATGATTATACACTCATTAATTGTATTAAATTTTGAAACTTTTTTTAACTAAAAAACCTTTGTTTCTTAAAGGTCACATTTATTATTGTACTTGGAAGATGCATAGATATCAATTTATTTATTTATATTTTGCAATTTTACCATTAATAATTAAAAAGTTTCATGCACGATACTGTAAATTTGAAAAAGAGAAGGGATAATTCGGATTTTAGTAAAAATTTGAAAAAAATCAAAGTTTGATCGATCAAATTATAATGAATAAACAAGGTTAAATTTATATTTAATTTTTGTAAATAATTTTTTTAAAGAAAACATCTAATATATTTTGGTGAATTAAAAAGTTAGTGTATTTATACATATTTTTTAAAATAATTTTTTAAAAAATATATAATAATAATAATAATAATAATAATAATAACAACACATAGTGATCTTTTAAACTTAAAAGCTTGTAGAATTTAGAACTCCAATTATTCTTATATTTTTATTAGCAATCTGAATCAAATCCCGGACGATAAGAGAATTTCGTCACTAAAAAGAAAGAAAAAAAATCTGGACCGTTCAAAGTTTTTAAACTTAAAAGCTTGTAGAATTTAGAACTCCAATTATTCTTATATTTTTATTAGCAATCTGAATCAAATCCCGGACGATAAGAGAATTTCGTCACTAAAAAGAAAGAAAAAAAATCTGGACCGTTCAAAGTTTTTTACAGCGACGAAAGAAGTTCACAGTCTTCCGTAAAAGGTTTAATGAAATTACCATTTAGGCCCATTTTCCTCTCTTTTTAACTATAGTGACGGTATTTCTTTTTGTTGCCTTTTGTTGATATAAAAGGGTACAATTCATGAAATTCTTGAACTTAATATTTACAAGAAAAAAAATTTGTTTAAAACAGTTAAAATATAAAATTTTAATTTTAAAAATGTAAAGTTTATTAATATAAAAACATAACTTCTCTTTATATATAACTCATTATTATTTTCCATGCACAAATATATATATATATTATTTTTCATTTTAAGAATGATAAATAATTGCTTACTTTACTTTAACATCTTCAAACTTAATAAAATTACTAAAATATTGTCATTCATTGTGTGAATGTTTTGAAATAAAAATATAAATTTTTAAACAATAATAAGAAATTATGTTAAAAAATGAGGTAGATTTTAGCAACTAGATAGGTTTTTTCAAATGTGTTTTATTTAAAAAAATAAAATAACACACACACACACATATATATATTTTCTTTTATTTATGTTATTATTATTTTCTTACCTCGTTTAATTTGTCACTTGAGTTCGAAACTTTTTTATTCTTAATCTATCAAAATTCACTGACTATACATTTTAATATTTGGAATTATTTTTTCTTATCATTTTAATAATTTGTATCATATTCATAGTTATATGATTGACGCAAAATATTAAATGTATATACAAATTACCAAATTTATTACATATTTTATTAAAAAATATATAAAATAATTAATAAATTATTATAAAAAAGAAAAAAAAGACATATAATTATATTCTAATCTCGTTTTTTGAGTATAAAACTTTAATTACTATGTATAAAATAATAGCTTGTAACATATTGGAAAATAGAAAGGAAAATAATTTCAAAATAATGGAAAATATATAAGGGTAGAAATGTCTTTTAAAAAGTGTGAAAAGAGAGGGTTTGGGGGTGCTCAAATCACATTAGAACAAAGCAATTTAATTATTAAATTAAATGTGATTTTGAACGGAAATTAATTAATTATTTTATTTTATATTAGAAAAATGAAAAATAAAACTGCATTCACCAAAAAAAAAAGTGTGAGAGTCAGATTAGGGGGTCACGTGCGCACGTGTCATCAGCAGTGCCAGTGAGTCGGTGCATCCTTTGTCACAAAGAAAAGTGAAGCGCACGAATTGCGGGGCACTGCGTCCTCTACCTGCGACATCCTCCCTTCTACCAACACGCGCCTTTTTCATCCACGCGTCACTAGGATCAAAAATAGTATATTTACTTCCTAATAATTACCAAAAAATTTAATATTTAAGGTTTGATTTATTTAATAAAAATAATTTAAAATTTTATATTTTTATGATTATTTCATAAAAAATAATTTAATTATTACAAATGGATTGCATTTGGTTAATGGATTTATGGTTTTAAAACGCATAAAATATTTTTTGAAATTCATATGCCTTACTTTAAACAATCAAATATCATCCCATTTTGGTTGAGATTTTTTCTATTTTCATAATTATTCAATTTTAGTGAAAACCAAAAGTTATAAAGATGTTACCAAGTCAAATAAAAATATAATGCATTAATTAACAGTTCAAATTAAAAAAAAAAAGAAAAATTACATAAAATTTGTTTCCACTAATTTATAAAAGAAAAAAATTAAATTGGCGCGTGTAGAGTAGCGAGTGGGTAGGTGAAGATGGGAAGCGTAAAAAGAACAAATCCAAATCCAAGGCTCCGCATTGACCGCCCCAGGCTTCGCTCTAACCCCACGACCGTATCTTTTTGGGTCCCACTTTCATATCCTCCTTTAAAAATTAAATAATAGTAATTTTTTTTCCTTAGCTTAACCTAAGTGACCAACCCTAATCCCTAGCCCTAAGATTTTTTGTTTCATTTTTTTAAAAAGAAAAACATTAATAAAAAATAGGATGAACAGATAAGTATGAAGTTTCATTTATTATCTTCTAGCAATGTATACTAGTAATGAAGTAATTTAACGATAATAGTGTCATCAGTTAAATTATATTAATTTAATAAATTATTAAATTTAATATTTATAGTGAATATAAAATAAAAATTATTTTAAAAAATTTTAAAAAATATTTATTTAAAAAAATTCAATATTTTATTATAAAATTACATATTTAATTAAAAAATTTATTCGAATAATGAAAAATTTAACTCAATGAAAAACATATATAATTTTCTTAATTTAAAAAACTAATTGTTATATTTTTTTAATTTTAAAAAAATATATTTATCAAATGTGTGCGTTTATATATATATATTTAATGATAAAAGCATAAATAAAAAGATCGTATACATAAAAATGATTATGAAAAAAATAAAATAAATGGTCAAGTTGACCAAACTATATGATGTAACCACAAGCACCAAGTCCAAATAAAACCTAAATATAGGTAGGAAAAAAAACTTTAAAATAATACATTTTCTTTTGAATTTTTTTATCAATCAATTATCAACCTATTTTTTGGGTGCATAATTATTAGCCTATTTTAGTAAATTAAAACCACTTCATTTGCAATATACAATTAATCTCTTCTATTTTTGGTCATAATTTATAATTATTCTATGATCCAATTGAGTTAAATTTAATCATTCAATTGAGACAAAACCTCCTATTAATCTCATTGAACTGGCAGGAAAGATTCCCCTTAGCTTGCATTCAGCCCCACAAGTATACTTTTAATGCATTGATGGGAGTTTATCATAGATACGTGAACATTAGATATGATATAATTTTATAATTAAAAAAATAAAAGATATGAGTCGATATAGAAATATTTTATGAACTTGACATTATGTATAATGTGAATTTAGTATACTAAATTTTATTTAAATATAAAATAATTTAAATACAATTATGATATAATAAAATATATAAATATAATATAAATATCCGAAATATTAAATTTAACTTATAAAACTATTTCTCCATTTTTATTTCAAAAGGTTAAAATATTAAATAAAATATTAAATTATTTTATTTATATATATATATTTATATTTTATCATGTTTAAATAAATTAACAAATTTTAATTTGTTTTCAAATAAAATTCCATTTTAGCTCGTTGATTTCACACGTCCATCGATACTACCAATTGAAAGAAGTAAGAGCCCATTTTTACATAATACATACTATTATTGGACACATCGTGCAGGCGAAAAAATAATATATTTTGAAAAAAAAATATATAAGTAAAAGAGTGAATATTTTATAAGTAATTAGTTTTATTTTTTTATATAAAGTGGGTAGTTTTTAATTAAAGTGAATAGTTTTGATAAGAATAATTTAATTTTTAAAATGCATTTATATAAAAGTTTAAAAGATAAACTATTTTATTTTATTTCATTTTTGTTGTTATAAATATGTTTGATCTATTTTTTAATTCTATCGATTGAATTGGTGTTACTCGATTCTTAATACCAAATTATATCCGACATATTATAAATAATATAGATTGTAAATAGAATTTATAATTTCACAAATCGAAAAAATTATTAAACTCGATCGATATGATAATAAGCAATCTTTTTTTTGAATAATTATGTAATATGTTAGTAAAATTACGAACTCTTAATTTTAAAGACTAAAACTTAACCTCCAACAACTTTAATTATAAAAAAAAAAAAACTCTTAAAAAGTAATTAAAAATATCTTAATCTTGTAAAGAGTTATGAAAACGATTTATCCCGGAATTTGTGTAAAAGAAATTGAAAAGCTATTAAAAAAAAAAAGTGGTTGTCGTTTTAGCTTTAAGAGTGGATACAACTCACCTTCACAATTAAAGTTGGAAGATTTTTTATTTTTCCATCCTAATTCCCAACTATAAAGAAACAAGAAAGTTGATTCTTACTGTAATTCCTCTTTTATGAGGTTTTAGGTGCATGCACTTAAAGCTATAATTATATGATAAATATAAATAAAATTAAAAAATATGAATATAATATGTATATATAAATACGTTATAATTTATCTGATATGAACTTTAATATATTAAAATACTTTAAATGTAATATTATATATAAAAGTACATAAATATAATATGAATATATATTATTAGATGTAATAGATATTGATTATGATAATATTTATAAAAAAAAAGTATAATAAATTAATTATTTTTTTAAAATTTAGTACAATTAATGTATTAAATATAAAAAATTTTAGATAATAAATTAATAAGTTTTCATTGTTTACTTATAATTACCCGTTAATCGGACCCGTATATCTCTCCTAAATTCAATCTCAAATGGTAGACATTTTAACAATATTTAACCAATTTTGGAAAATCCGGAGATGCTTCAATAATTTTGACCAAAAATAAAGAAATTAAAGCGTGTGAAACATGATGGAACACAAAAGCCAAGAAAAAATGCAATGGAAGTAACAATGAAGGCCAAAAAAGCAAAAGTACAAAATACATTGTAAGGCCACCAAAAAAAAAACGAGTCAAAAGGAAATAAATTTCACGTTTTTCTTAATACACAATCATCATGAAATTTTTTTAATTTTTTTATAAATAAAAATTAGAAAATTACAATATATTTTTTATTTTTTATTTTTTAATTAAATTACTTAAATATTTAATTCAATTATTAGTCTTTTTTTTTTGGTTTAAAGAGTATGGTTGGAGTCCTTAATTGTTAAATAAAAAAAATTATAATTTGGTGGATAAAATTAGAAAACTCTATTTATTGGAATTTTTTTTTCCACGAAGAGAATGGCGTTGAAAAAAAACATGTTGGGAAGCATTTTAAAAATGTTTTTCAAGTTTGGTATTTACATTAAAAAAAATGAAACTTGTAATGTTCAAATTTCTTTGGCCGCCACATTGATTAATTTTGTTAAGAAAAACAAATCAAGCATTTCATGGTCAATGTTTGGACTGTGGAAGGCGTTTTTCTTTAAAAGGTAAATTGTGATGGTAGGTTTATTTTTTAAGTTCGATAATATTTTGTATCGAACGTAGTTAAACAGTTTTTATATTAACAATACAGTATCATTTATGAAATTTATTTTGGCTTTTAGTGAAAAATGATTTATATCTTTAATTAAGAGATAAGAGAAAA
>JBBYHM010000020.1:9235948-9257556 GCA_038381775.1 Adansonia rubrostipa | reverse complement strand
CCCTTTTTTATGTTTATGTCAGACCAATCACTTCCCGAAAGGATCTTATACTTTGTATTATTAATATAATCTAGTTTTATAATATCTATTTATATATATATAATAGATTGAATTTATCTAATTCATTTCTATATAGAATAGGGTGGCGATTAAAATGAATGATTTACTGAGTATAAATCATGAATCAAAAATGGAAAATCATAAAAGATGGAAAAAGCTTTTGGATCTAGTCATATGATTCCATTATATTGACAATTTCAAAAAACTGTTCATGCTATGAGCATAGTATGATCGCAGTCAGGCAAATATGCCCCTATCAGAATCCTAAGTCTTTAATGAGTAGGTTTCTCAGTCTTTCATAGATATATTTTTTTGTCACAGGAAATTTCTGTTTTGTCACAATGCCGTTCTCAATATATCACAGAGTATTATGGTTCCTATCTTCACCAAACCAAACTATGGATAATAATGGAATACATGGCTGGTGGTTCAGTTGCTGACCTAGTAGGTTACTTCTATCATTGCTTCTACACGTTTGGTGCATGTTTTTTGATTAAAGATTAATTAGGAAGTTTTGCTTCCCTATTTACATGAACTCTCTTTTTTCTTTTCTTCTTTAATGTTTTTTTAACCAAGATTTTGGTAACTATGAAAAGTGGCCATAACAATGATCATTGCAAATGTACCATTAAGAAATAAATTACAAAGTGTCATTGGTTAAGACTTTGCCGTAAATGATAATGGTTGCATTTGTTATTGCTCTCTGTTTTCCTTAGTGAGTTTAAGAACTTGATTCATTAGTTTTGTCCTTTTCACTTTTCTAAATTCTAACTATATTTTCCATATGGATCAAAGTCCATTGAACTTGAAGTGCCGTTGCTTTTCTTTTCTTTCTGTTTTTCTTTTTTTTTTTTGGTTCGGGGGGGATGGAGGCAGTGGCAAGTGAAGACAGCTGTTACAGTAATGTTCTTGTTTAATTTTAAAACATTGATGACATGATAAAAATTCTATAAACTTTCATTGCTAAATGTCAACTAAAGTAGGTAATAGTAATTGCAAAATTTTGAAGGCATCAACGTCATCTTTCTTGTAGTTGCACAAAATTTTCTCTTCTGTGCTTTTAGCTCCAATGTCAAGGCATTTTCTTAGTAGACCTGAGTGGTCTCTTTGTTTTTTCTGTTCTATAGTGAGCACACAATGTCTGATTTAATTATTTTGGGTAAAATACAACCACCAGTATCCTCATATTTGTCTGGTTGCATATGAACTAGTCTTAGTCAGCTTATTTTTGTGTTGGTGCACTTGTTTATTATCTGATAATTCCTGAAAAAACATTTATTTTTTTACGGAAAGCTAATGGTGATTCTTTCTGTGCAGCTCCAGTCAAGCCCTCCACTGGATGAAATGTCAATTGCATGTATCTCGCGGGATTTGCTGCATGCAATTGAATATTTACATAATGAAGGAAAGATTCATAGAGATATCAAAGGTTGTTTTTCTTCACACTGTCTGACCCACTTATAAATATATTTGTCACTTGTGACAAAGATAAGAAGAAAATTTTATAACATTTAGTTTTAGAAACTTGTATAGGCATATGTTCTGCTTCAAATTATTTGTCTCATTTGCTTTCAGCCTTCATTTAATTTCTTTAAATATTGTTTGGATTTAGTGACTTCTTCTTGTTAACTGACAACATTTTTTATATTACTTTTGGCAGCGGCAAACATTTTATTGACCGAGAATGGTGATGTTAAGGTACTTTTCTTCCTCTTAAATGGGCTTATGTTTAGCATGAATTCTTTTTATTGAGTGACTGAGTGTATTTATAAAATGGGTGGAGATATATGCATTTGCTGTTGGAAAATAATTTTATGGCCTTTTAACAGGTTGCAGATTTTGGTGTTTCAGCGCAATTAACAAGGACGATATCACGGAGAAAGGTACATTATTTTTTTTTATGATACATCATTTTTACCTCCAGTGTATTCAGTGCACCAGGGCCCTGGTTATCTTTGAGAGAAACTTGAAAAGATATTTATCAAAGGATTAAAATTAGCCCGCATCCCATTTGCCTCACGATTCATTATCATAGTTATTCAAACAGTGTTATAAATGGTGTGTTTGTCATATGATTGTCAATGAACTAATATGGTTAATGACGTCAGACTTTTGTAGGAACACCATTCTGGATGGCACCAGAAGTGATTCAGAATTCAGAAGGATACAATGAAAAGGTACTTCCAAAAGCTGTGCTTTGGAGTTTTTCTTGAGTTCTCTGGCATGTTTTGCTGCTATTACCTGCCATCCCTCCGCACATTCTCTCCCTCTTAGGCATTCACAACCTGCAATATCTTTGTCTGCCAAGCCTTGTTGAATAACGAGATTCCATCACTGGGACTTTTTGCTGATGCAGGCAGATATATGGTCTTTGGGCATAACTGTGATCGAGATGGCCAAAGGAGAACCTCCACTTGCAGACCTTCACCCAATGAGAGTTCTTTTTATAATACCACGAGAAAACCCACCTCAGGTAATCTCAGTATTTTTTGTTATCATGATGAAATTTATGTTAAATGATTTATTCATATGTATCTGTTTCTCGTGATGGAATGATCATATTTACAGTTTACATGAAATTGAAATTTCTATCCTGCAGTTGGAAGAGCATTTTTCCCGTACCATTAAGGAATTTGTTTCCTTATGTTTGAAGAAAGTGCCTGCTGAGGTAAGCAAGTATGCTTTCTTTTTGCTTATCCCTCTATTTGTTTTAATTTTCTTGATAACGGGTAGAGACTTTTCCACTTTAATAATGTCAGAGATGTGCTTGTCTATTCATTGTAAATTGAAATATTATTCTTTTCTTTTGGGGCACTCATCAATTTCCTTTGCGTTTAATTTGCGGGTTTAAATTTGTTCAGCTTTCATGCATCTTGGATTTTTTTCTCTTTCATCTCCCTCCTCTCTCTCTTTCAGTGTGTGTGATTCAATGCTAAGCTGTGAGTTTACTTTGTTGTTTTACAACCATTAGTACAGATATATTGTGAAATTTCTGCATATTGAAGGGGATTAAATATATCTTTTTTGTTTCTTTGTCTACTTATCATGTTTGGAGAACTTTTCTTTTTCCTTTTCTTTTTCCACATGTAGTTGGAGGAAATTGATTTAGCATTTGACCCCAACCAGTAGAGTAGGTTGTGGTAGTTGATTGTAGGTAACATTAGAAAATGGATTTTTTTTTTTTTTTGGTATCTATTTTTGCATGAACTCTATCAGCTGTCCATTAAAGTTCAACATTACTGTTGGCGTATTGGTGTCAAAAACTATTCTGATGTGTATAAGTCAAGTGATCCTGGGTTTATTGTCGTAATTATTTCTGAATGCTGTAAACTGCCTCATGCTTTTGTTTGTTTAATTCCAGAGGCCTAGTGCCAAGGAACTTCTCAAGCATCGTTTTATCAGGAATGCTAGGAAGAGTCAGAGGCTTGTGGAGAGAATTAGGTACCATCTCGAGCCTAGGTTTTCATAATCTACATATGATAGGAAACTGCATCTGACATGTCCAAGCACCTTGGAAAACACTATGCTTATGGTGTTAGTTATGTTTGAACATGTCATACAAGAGGATGCTATGTTCGGAGTATCATTTTTGCGTTGCTTATTGTAGTTAAGATGCTTGTGTTTTGTGTTCTCAATAGAGAGCGCCCGAAGTACCAATTAAAGGAAGACGGAGAAACGCCCAGAAATGGCCCCAAGGCTCTAGGAGAATCAAATAACACTGTGAAGGTGACAAGAGATATAAGAGGTGAAGAAACTGTTCGAGCTAGGTGGGTTGATCATGTTGATTAACTGTGCCTTTTTTTTTTTAAATTTTGATGGGATTCTAATTGACTTGTTCTGATCAGCATTAATCAGGGGAAAACATCAAAAAATGCTGGATGGGACTTCAGCATAGGTGGACCACAGAGTACAGGTACTGTCCGAAGTGCTGCAAGACCCCCTCAGGTTAGAGAAAGGAAACTTGAAGTCGCGTATAATCAAGCCATACAAAGAACTCCAGAAAGCGGTAATTCGCTTAATGAATTTCAGGAAGCTTCCGTTGGAAAAGATACTAGAGAGTCATATTATGATGAACATCAGGATAATGACTATGATGTAAGGTTCCCTCCTCCTCTCTCTTCCCCCCCCCCCCCCAAAAAAAAAAATGCATGAAGCAATTTCAAACTTTTCATTACATTGTGGCTTTTGGCATTAAAAGTTTTTCCCTTTCACCCTATGCCCTTAGTGAAAAGATGTGTTGCATGGGATGATCTGGCAGCTTCAAAGACTAACATTTTTCTGAAATTGACAGAATGAAACATATGATTGCATTGACATGTATGATTAAACTTGTTTGAGAATTCTTTTCCTCGATGCCACTAAAGGGGCTAGAAATTAAGTTCACTTAGCTAGATTCACCGATTATTTTTGTTAAATTAGATCCAGCTTCATGCAATCTGTTTTTCTTTTTTTAAAATTTTTATGTTTTTTACACTTAACTATATGCACTGTTGTCAAGGGTGCAAAGGCAGTCAAGGTGCTAGAAGCTTATATTGCTTGAGGCGCAAGGCACAAAAATATGCACTCGCTTGATTGAAGTAATGCACAATATGTATCTATACAAAATAAGCTTAAGATTAAAACTTGAAAGAATGGTCCACTTCTATCCTGCAAAACATGCAAAATTCTCTTTTTCTTTTTCTTTTTTTGGGTAATATGCACAATTTGTCTATAATCCCAACTTTGTTGCTAAATATTTAAATATTGAGAAGTAGAGAGTTTGATATTGTACCTTTTTTTTTTTTTTTTTTACTATTATAGGTACAGTTAATGAAGAAAACATAAAAATAAAAGAAATGCAAGCGAACTTCAGGCAGGCAGGCTTTTTTCCCCTATCACCTTATTTAAAAAAAAAAAAAAAGCTGCCTAGGCATACCAGGAATGTGCCTGATCAAATGGGCCTCGCCTGAAAGGGTCTGAGGCACTTTTATTTTTGCATACTACACCGTAGCGCCTATGTGTGTGCCTTGACAACACTGACTATACGATACTTTTATGCTCAGATTTTTTGCCATTGTTTTTTTTGCTTTATTCCCAGGACGAAATGTCTGTCAGTGGGTCGGGAACTGTTGTCTTGAGATCTCCTAGAGGATCTCAATCATCTGCATTGTTTCGCGACCAAAGCTCTCTTGTAAGCTTCTTTCACTTCCTTCAAAGTTAACTTCACAAAAATATTAAGTAGATAAAGTCTCCATCGACTTTTGTGTCCCGGCTATTGACTTTATAAGATTTTAATGTCTTTTGTAGTCTAGCAGCGCATATGCTTCTTTTGAAGATGCTTCTATCAGTGGAACTGTTGTGTTCCACGGACATGATGACTCTGATTCTCCTCAGACCCCAAGATCAGGGCTAGGAATTCAAGAGAGAACTTCGAGTGCTTCAGTTGAAGATAGTGCAGCAAATCTGGCAGAGGTTGGTTTTTAAATCTAAACCTTTTTAATTTTTTTTTTTTGTTCAGTTGTGAGTTACAATTTTATAGTGTAAGTTTCGTTGATTAATAATAGATATTAATATGTTTTATGATATTTGTCTAGCTTACAAATTTTTGTTTTGACTAGTTTTGCTCTATATTACTTGGACTCGGGTGTGAGTGTTAGATACGGATATGTGCCTAAAACGAGTATATTAATTTTTTATTTAAGTTTTTCCATGTATTTGGAAGGTCCTTGAAGGATCATATCCCCATACCTATGTCCGGATATGTATTGGCCACAAATGTTAGACATGGGTATTTCAAGAAGAATGAAGAGTCGGAGCAACGGAGGTTTTGTTATCATGTATCTCTAGCATACATTTGTTTGATAATTTCTTGATTTACCTATTATTCTTAATTCTGTCTAACAAGATATACACAAGCAATTATCTAGCTGGAATTTTCCTATAGCCTTTTTTTTGTATAATGTATTTATTATTGGATACGCAAATTCCTCCTGAAGAAATCCCAGTCTACTGGGGAACTTGAATTTATTATTAGCTACCAGATTGAGAGTGTATGATCATGGTTTCGGTTGAAAAGCTCCTCTTTTAATGTCAATTCAGGCGAAGGCCGCAATTCAAGCAGGGTTTCGGAAAGGAAATGCTAAGGACAGGTCTGTAATGAACAAGTTTGGTAACCACGTGCACGAGAACAGAAGAAGAGACCAAATGGGTAACAGTTCGGATTCTTCCAGGTAAGCCTAATAAAGAATTAACCATTCCGTATCTTCGAAGCAGAATTTTATATAGCTTCAGTTATTATTTCGTCGTGTCAATATCTCTAAAGTATCGTGATTCTATTCCAGCAGTTCTCATGAATATTTCGATGCACAAAGATTATTTGCAAGATCACACCAACCAAATGACGATGAAGAAAATGCTAAGATAGCATCGTTATCTGTACCGCTATCCATGTTGATTATCCCTTCACTAAAAGAGGTGCGAACAATGAAATGTTTAGTTAGTTTTTCCTTGCCAGTTATTTTGATGGATGTAACTTTGAAATAGTCTTCCAATTTAAGTAAATCTATAACCCAGAGGCTTTTATTAAGATGCTTCTAATCTATGTTGCTACAACTTTTCATTCTTCTTGTAGTACTCATGTTTAACCCCTGTGTTGACGCACACCTGGATATAGGTACGGGGATATGACTTTCTAAGGACCTTCCAAATAAATGGAAAAACTTAGACAAGCAGATGAACATGTTTATGTATGGCATATAACTGTAGCTGACATTCATACCCGAGTTCCAGTAACATAGCAAGACGGAGTGAACCTGCAAAATTTTGCTTGTTTTTAAGTCATTAATTCATTTCAAAAGCTTGATTGTGTAAAGTTTATGCCTTCAATCAAAGCCAGCACCTGAACATGGTTCTGTGTCGAAGCTGTATACTTTTACTATATTGCATCTGAACATTGTGTCCGATGCATCTGCAGATATGGGTAAGGGAATATGAACTTTGTAGGACCCTCCAAATGCATGAAAAAACTTAGAAAAAATTGAATATACACATTTCGGACACATATCTATATTTGACATTTGCAATCGAGACTGAGTGATTAGGTTTACTATGATGCCTTCTTCCATTTTCTGTTTTACTGTTTCAGCTACCGACATTCATTAAGTCCCAATTAGATTTGTTTGTATCTTAATAGTTTGTCAGTGCACACAATGTAGGTCATTGCTGACGATTCGGAAGGGTCCGTTGTGCGTGCAGTTGCAAATTCTCTCGTGAATATGGAGCGCGTGAAGCCTGGATCTTGTGAAGCTCTTGTTCGCAAGTTGCTCGAGCGATTGGCAAGGTTTAAAATTTTTGTGGAAAGAAAAATAACTTATTTTATATCCCCGCTTTTCGTCTTTTAACTCGATGAAACTCAAGCAGAGGTAAAATTTTGCAGCTCGAAGGAATCTTCGTTGAAAGATATCCAGGAGCTAGCAGCTCGCAGGTTCGATAAAGGCAGCAAGACGAATCCCGAAGATACACGAATTGCGAACTCAGAAACCGAGAGTAGGAAGAAGCAGCAGCATAAAGAACTTCCTTCAAATTCCAACTTGAGCCCCCTTGCCAGATTTCTACTTTCTAGGTTTGTTGAGATGTTGCTCCTTTAACAAATGATTTTTATTTTAGAAGATGAAATCCTATTTACAATGTGTTCTTTTAATAGCAGTAAACTGTAGGACGATAAGGGATAGTAAAAAAATGAATAACTGATCCGATTTTTGTAGATTTGGATATTTGATTTGCTATCCGTATTCAATTCGAGCGATTTAGATAGAAATCTTTGGTTATCTGTTATCCAAATCTATTTTGATTTTGGTTCGGACTTCAAATAGTATCAACCATTCGAATCTGATATTTAATTCTTGTTTAATTCATAATTTATCGTTTAAAAAATTGATTTAATGAATTTATATTTAGTAGATTTGAATATCTGACCGATAGTGCTATCTAAATCAAATGTAGATTCAGATAGTAATATACGAATAGTTAGTAGATAATAAATAAATTAAGATTGTAAATATCCGATTCGTTGCTATCCTGAGTAAATCATTTTGAGATCTTCGTTTTTCTCATGTGATGCAGATGGCAAAGCCAAACATAGAGGGGCTCTTTTCAACCAAACTTAAGAAGGAAAGTGTGAGATTTTGATTATATCTTTGTTTTGTAGTGTGTTTTCTTTCATATGCATTTATTCTGATTTTGCTGTACATAATAACGTTGTAAGAAATTGTGTATCTTATTATATCCATTATGATTAAATTCTCTTTCTCTGTCTCTCTGTCTCTGTCTCTCTCTCTCTCTCTCTTTGTAATTTTTGCTATTTTTTACATTACAAGATGTAATTTCAGCAGCATTAATCATTAATTAAAAATAATCTATTTTCTTATGTTATTCGGATTTGGGTATGACTGTCGAATTTGATGTGTGTTCGATGTAATTATATTCATTTTTTTATTTGGAAGATCCTTTGAGGTTATATCTTTGTATTTATGTTTGAATATATTTCTGATATAAGTTTTAAACACGAATACTTTAAAAAAAGAGAGTCAAAATAATATAACTATTTGCAAATAATCTTCCAAGTGATTTTGCTTACAGTTTTGACTTTTCCTCCGCTTTTCCTTGATATTTTCTAATTTTTTATGAATGTATTAGGCTCATATATAGATTAAGTTATAATTTATTATTTTTTTTCGAATCTTATATCTAGATTTGATTTGTAAACTTATTTTATTGCTTAAAAAATATTAAAAATATTATTTTATATTAATATTTATAAATTTTATAATTAAATTTAAATAAAGATAGATAGTGATTGTTGAGCGAAGCTAATCTCAAGGAGTATTGGCACGTATACAATAGAAATGCATAATTTGTATTTTTTAGTTGTCAATTTATTCGATGGGATGAATGATACAAAATAACAAATCAATCCAATAAAGCTATTTAAATCAATTTAAATGACTGAATTTTATGAACACAGACTAAACCAACCAAATAAATCAATTAAAATCCCTTAGCATTAGCCCTGTGGTCATTGCTTGAATTATCTGATGGAACCACAGAAGCGATCGTTGCCAGAGCTATTATGAATTTGCAGTTCTATTCATTTTTCTCTGCTTGCTGAGTGTAGTGTCTCATTTTTTTCCATTTCATTCGTATAGAAATTATGTTAACATTTTCCGTGGATTAATCGTATTATGACGTTTTCATTACCTTATTTTCCTGTTTCAACGGATACAATTCATTTAAAAAGAGCATGATATTAGGCTAATTGCCCCCTATAAACCGGAAAATCTGCACGACGCCACCAGTGCAAGCATACTATTAATCAAGTTGCCTGTGCAATAATTCTTTCAATCATAAAATCAAATAACAATCACAATGCAATATTGTGACTATTATTTAACAGGTTCAACTCTCTTTACCATTGATATTTATGATCAATATTTATAACAATTGATCATGATAATATTTATTATGTTAACAATCACAATTAAACACAATACAACCAGAAACGTATCAGAGAAAGCAATTTAAATCCTTACTTCCAATGTCTAATTTAATTCCAAGCAACCATCAAAGGATGTTTAGAATCTAGACCACTGCCTTACACTAATAGTATATTTAATTTACTAGAATGAAATAGTTATTCTGTAAGAATGAAATAAAACTAAAATAGAATGAAATAGTTATGTCAGTAGTTTAGTTCAATAGAATAAAGCATTACAGGATCCAAATCCTTAACAAACGGGATTTGAATCCTTTAGAACAATTTTATCTTCCGCCCAAGGCCTAGATAACTAGTTAGTTGGAGAGGTATGGAATGGTTATTTCAGCCTTGAGCGGAATATAGCCGGAATCGGCTATTGGCGGAATAAGCATTCAGCAAACTAAATGATCACATCATTGTGACACATTGAATCAATCCGTAATAGAATAGCTATTACAATGAACCAAACATTCTGTAAACGATGGATTAAAATGAACAGCAGTACCTAAAAAATATCAGAGATATCAGCCATGAGCAACATTCAATTATGGCCAGTTTTCCATAGCGGAAGGCAGCACAAACTATGTTAGTCAAACTCTGTCTTTTTTCTTGAAGCACTCATGTCCAATGCATATGAGGATATTGGTATAAAAGTACAATCCTCCAAATATATGAAAAAACTTGAAAAAAAAAATTAAGTACACCAGTGCCAAACGTATACTCGTATCTAATGCTTAACTCCGAGTCCAAGTAACATAGAGAATGAAAAGGGGGTTCAACGGAACTTTTCAGGCTCGATGAATGGAGATGTTGTTAAATAACAAAGTTATAACAAGTCATTGCGCGAAATTTTTCTAATTTGAAACTCTGGAAAGCAACTATCCATAATGGTTTAGTTACAAATTTGGGACCAATAGATTTGCTAACCTAATATTACAGGCACAACAAAATTTAGGGATTGAATTCATATTCACCTCTTCGATTTCTATTTGAGTTCTGCAGGGAGAGCAAAGTCTAGGACATTGAATGCCAAGCACCGCTTAACTGCAAACTCTGAATGAATAAGCTTAACTTCTGGGCAAGAAGAGGGAGCATGAGCTTTCATGATGGAATACACAAAGTTAAACCAGCAAAACTCCATTTCAGGTTAGAAGAGTCATCAGCATATGATTGATAGAAAGCAAAAACAAGATCTTTTATCTCATTGTTATTGTGTAATAGCACTTTTTTTTTCTTTTTTCCATTTTACATGTGCCAAGCAAGACCAATGACACAAGCATCATCCGTCATCCAGCAGATAATAAGCCATTATGCATTAAATAAGTTGTTTTCCTATCTCACAGAAGAAAAGTTGTCGATCACTTACTGGCAAAATAAAACCTCAAACCAAAGTCAGCCTTCTCTTCGTTCAGTTTTATGCAATCCCCTATTTCCATCTACCTCGCGAAGTTTGCTTTACCGGAGTCAGCTCCCGGAATGCAGCGTGCAAAATCATAACTAGAAGGCAAATACAATTATAAATTCACCCAAATTATATTGATAAAAGTAAAAAAAAAAAAAAAAATGCAATATTTACCTATATAACTGACACCCAGGGCACAGCATAGAGCCATTTGAACGTTCAACCATATCAACAGAATTGCAGTAGCTGCAAAAGATGGAGATGAGATTATCGTTATAAGATCAAAAGAAAATAGCTTCTATCTGCTATATGCTGCTTCGTCTCTTCATTTTCCTTGAATTATCCGTGCACATCAATCGTCACCGATGCATATTCGAACATAGATATGAGGATATGACTCTTCAAAAAACTTCCAAATATGTGGAAAAACATTTTAAAAAATTGAACATATGTGTGTAGGAGACAATACACATACCCGTATCCCACATACCCGAGTTCGAGTAGCACAGGTTATTACTTGTCTTCCCCTTCCTACAGTATCTACAAACCATAATCTTTTGCCTAAGATTCACAGGAAAATTTACTATTTTGCAGTTTGCGTAAGGCAAGGAGTCATCTTTTGCAGACGAAAAGATTGAAACCAGGCATCCAGTCATCGAGTAAGCTCTACGATCTACAACGAAAAATCTAGAAGCATAATTGACAACTCTTCCGAAAATCATAAAAATTTTCCTCTACCGAAAGACTATGTAGTGCTGAGATATGAGAACTGACCGCATTGCGCGATGCGAATGGCGACCAGTTGAGTGACAGGAAATCTCTCCAAACACCATTTATCACTGAAGAACCTGAATAAATCCCAAAGTGCCAAACTTGAAATCAACCCAACAAGTGCAAGTGGCAGCTGATACCTATGAAGCAATAACAGAAAACTAGTCATTAACCAAGCTGTTTTGATTTTTTTTTTTCTTTCCCACAAATTTCTGAGGAAACAAACAGAAATCCCCGTTTACCTCATCCTTGAAAAGAACCAAAATAATCCTCACAACTAACAACAAAAATATACAAATAATGCAAAGAAAAAAAGAGGGTTTTAGCTTACAGAGAACATGCGAAGAAGAGAATAAAAAGTGAGGCATAATTCCGAGCATAACGCCTAACATTCTCATGAACCCTGAGCCTCGCTTGGGAAACCGAAGCTGGAAATGAGTAGGACCCAAAATCCCCGAAAAATCCTTTAGTCCACGACGGAGTTTCGCCGGAGAAATCGTTGGTGGTTAGCTTGGCGAATGGGTTAAGGGTGATGATAGAGGGCAGCGTCCATAAATGAGAAAAAAAAGAGATCAAACATCCGAAAAGGAAGCTGCTGATTGGGATGGTTATTGTTGAGTCGCTGATTATGGACGTACTGGTGGTGGCGGAGGCAGCGCCGGCGGCAGTCTGGCGATCGTCGATGACGTCTAAGTAGCCGGAGTCACGGAGCCACGATTCGAAGGCAGGGTCGGGGACGCTGAGAGATAATGGATTAGAGGAGAACACCATTTTCTTTGGCATTTTTTTTTAGCGATTCTTTTCTTCCTTTTTTGAGGGGTTAATTGACTTTTAAATTTGGGATTTTTACATTTTTTTTTTAATAATAATTTTTTATTTTATATATATGTGTGTGTATATATAGGACCCTTTTACCGCCATAAAAGTCCAACTAAACGTTCAAAGATCCCCCGAAGATATTTCACCTTAAAAAGAAATGGCATTGAGACATTTCTTCAAACATCTTACCTTCACTTCAAGCTATGGATTCTCCACTCTCTCACCCGGTTTCATTCATCCATCTATCACTCCTCTGTTCAGAAACATCAACCGCAATAGCCAGCCATTAATTCCCGCGAAGATTTCGCTTCCTTTGTCTCATTGTCACACTTCAGTAACTGAACCTCAATCCTCTGCCTTAATATCTCCTTATCTCTCTGTTCGTATTCGATGTCAAAAAGACATTGCTGTAAGCTTTAATTCAATGATTCGTTTTCTGGGTTTTGTCTTATAGATTGAAGGGAAATTTAACTTTTTTTTGGGGAGGGGGGTGGGGTGGGGTGGTGCTCTTGTTCAGGATATATTTTCTGAAGCTCTTATGTGCTTTGGTGCAAATTCAACCATTGTGGATGAAGATGACAATTGTGACACTTCTACTGAGGTTAAACTTCTTTTTTCTCATTTTCTTAAAGATAGGATTTTGATTATAAATTATGGGTTTTTTTTCATTTTTTCTTTTTTGGGATTGTTTTTAAGGTTCTTGTCCAAGAAGAACGGGGTGACCAAGCTTGTGAAGTTGCTTCTTAGTGGGTTTAATTTACGAAGAGGTTTTGAAGGATTTTGTATTTCTTATGCAGATATGCATTGAGTCCATATTTCCTGAATTTGAAGATGTGGATGTATGCATCTCACGGGCTGCTGATTCTGTAGGCTTAAAAAAGACACCAAGTTATGAAGTTAAAAAAGAGGAGCATTATGACTGGATAAAGAAAACTCAGGTTAGTTTACTTTTCTCTTTCATCTCTTATGGTACAATTTTTTTTTTATTTTCATACAAAGTAGGTTGTAGTTGAGAATAAGGGAAGAGTTAATAGATACTGAGATTCGAATCTTAGACATACTAAATGTCACTTATTAATGATATTTGCCTGAAACAATTGGATTAAGTCACAGGTCTTTTTATGGTATAATTTAGCTTCAAGGTTACCTGCTACATAAAATAATTGAGGAAAAAAATATTATTAATTAAAATTTGATTATGGTAATGAATTGTAATTAGTACTAATAAGGAGAAAAAATTAGGAAACAGACAGTTGATTTATGTAGAAGAACAAAAGAGTAGGGAGTGAGAGGTAATGACGCTGATACTGATAAGGCTTTGAATCACTTGAGCTTTTTATTATTATTATTTTTTTTATAACTTGTAAAAAATGCAAGTTTGGTGTCACATCAATTAAGCTAATGCTTTATGTATTATGTAGAAAGTAGAAACTAAATTGATTCACATTGAGTGACTTACTTTTGTTTGGAATGTATTCAATAATTACTATTAAGTTTTAACTTTTGGCAGGATTATTGTTGGATCTTTTCTTATAATTGGTTTGTGCATAATTAAAGGTGTTCTCAAATGGAATTAGATGTTGAGTTAGACTGATAAAATCTAATTTCACTGATCATATAATTTTGAATCCTTGTTTCTGTTTGAGATAGGAATCTTTTGATCCAGTTGAAGTTACTGAAGGACTTTGGATTGTTCCTGAGTGGAAGACTCCCCCAGTATGGTTTACATTCAATCACCTTCCCTTGTGTTTTTGTTGCAATCTTTATTTATCATATATACGTAACCTATTTTACCTGGACTTTTCATTTTTCCTAAAGTATTCATGTTCGATGTTATGCTCAATATATATTTGGACATGAATCCTCCAAATAAATGGAAAAATTAAAATAAAAAGTTGAGCATACCCAACGTTTACCTCTGAGTGTGGATAACGTGGTATGCAACTCCCTTCTTTGCCATTTTCTAGAAGCTAGTGGGCATTGTGCTGTAGTAGGCCTTTTAAACTCCTTTTAAGGGAGTGCAATATTGCAAGCTAGCTAAGTACCTTATTTTCTATGCAATAGAATAATTTTTCTTTCTAACTTTTTTTTAAAGTATCGTTGGTGAATTGAACAAGTATAATGTGTTTATTTTCACTCCATTAGGATGTTCAAGCAACAAATATTATTCTGAATCCTGGATTGGCATTTGGAACTGGGGAGCATCCAACAACTAGGTTATGTTTATTGCTGCTAAAGAGTTTGATAAAAGGAGGAGAACACTTCTTGGATTATGGCACAGGTTCTGGCATTTTGGCAATTGCAGCACTTAAGGTAATTTAATTCTTAGTTATATGATTGGAATGTTGAGTATTGATTATAATAAAAACCTTGTCAGTCTGACTTATCTTAAACATTTCTAGGCACTGACATTGGTATTAAATTCCATTTATGTCATTATTTATTCTATGATATTGTTGGTTATAATAGATCTTGCATAACTATTTGATAAGTTTTAAGTTTTGTTATACATCTTCCATGTGCTTATGCCTATGTTGTTCTGAATTTTTTTCTTTAAAGTATTCATATATGATACTTGTATTTGATGCATATCTAAATATGGGTATGAGGATATGACCCTCCAAGTACATGAAAAAAATTTAACAAAAATTAAACATAGCCACATCGAATTCATGCTCATATCTGACACCTACACCTAAGTCCGAGTAATGTAGCACATGGGTTGGTAGATTTCTCATCTCTTCTTGCTATAAATCTTACCCTATGTTACTTCAATTTTTCATTTTTCTTCAAATACCTATGTGTGCTATCCGTGTTTGAAATATCCGAATATTGATATGGAAATACATGAAAAAACTTAGAGAAAATTGAACATGCCCATATCGAACACATACCTGTATCCAAAACCCCAGCCCAAGTAACATATTCTTCTCACGTTTGCATGTGATTTCAGATTATTGTCAAATAATGTTGTAATATAATTGTGTCAGCAAACCCTCACATACTAATTTCTCATTAACTATGCCACCTGCAGTTTGGTGCTTCCTTGTCCGTTGGAATTGATATAGATCCTCTAGCAATAACATCCGCACGTCAAAATGCTGCTCTCAACGACATAGGACCTAAAAAATTGCAATTACGCCTGGTTTCTGGCAAAATTTCCTACCCATCAATTGATGAACAGAAATATGTTGAAAAGCAAACTTCATGTGAGACAGTGGTTGAATCTCAACAAGAAAAATATGATGTGATCATTGCAAATATACTTTTAAATCCTTTGCTAGAACTGGCAGATGATATTGTCTCTCATGCTAAACCGAGCGCAGCAATCGGCCTTTCTGGTATTCTATCCGAGCAGGTATTTTCCCCAGCTTCAAGTGATTCATTTTATTGGTTTTGTTGGAAACTAGATATTTAATTAGAATGGTTGCCTATATTTGATTATGGCTTTGTTCAAAGTGGGAAGTTCATGTTTACTTTAGAACTTTGAGAGTTTTCTTCTGTTCAGAGAGCACATCATAATGATCTTAAAAGAATCTGTGTTACTTGGATTCGGGATTGAGTGTTGGATACGGGTATGTTTTCCACATATATGTTCAATTTTTTTTTTTCTAAAGTTTTCCCATATATTTGAAGAGTCTTTGGAGGGTCATATCTCCATCCCCATGTCTTGTTATGCATCATAGACGTGTATTTAAAGAAAAATGAAGTTGGAGTAACATAGTAAAGAACTAATCTCAAAGGTCCCTACTTTTGAAGGGGATGGACTAGAATTAGGTTAATAGCAATCGGCAAGAAAAAATCAACTTTATGAGCTGATTTTGTGTATATGCATACTAAAGCAGAGTGTTGGTGCAACATAGATTGCAGCTAATAAGATTTGAATCTTAAATCTGTTAGATTGTATCCCTTAAAAGATGACTTCATAAATCAACTGAATTATGCCTCATGTTCAAATCAAGTCAAAAGTTTAGACTAAACTGTATTTGCCTAACTCAGACTCGAGACACCATGAGATCATAATTTACTTTTCATTTGTCTTTGCAAGTTTCTTTCGCACCAGAATCTTATTTCATTAATGGGTCCTCAGACCTCATTTTTCGATTATGTTTTATGCAGCTTCCCTACATTACAGATCGGTATTCTTCATTCCTGGACAACATATCTGTGTCCGAGATGGACGATTGGGCTTGTTTAAGTGGCACAAAAAAAGGAATTCCGACTAGCAGCTGAAGGAAGTTTTAGTGTTTCGACCAGCAAGACACAAGAAATGGTCAGTTCAAGAGCTCGGTAAGCCGATGGACATTAAGCTCAGGTATCACGATCTGCTGTTCTTGCAGAATGTCATTGTTGCCAATGACTTTCAATTTGTAGAATCTAGATAAGTTGTTAGTAATATATCACTGAGAAAATATTTAACTGAGATTCTAAGGAAATTTTTTTAATCGAAATATCTTATTCTGAAAATAGCCACATGAAGCAGCAGTTATCAGAACATCTGATCAAATATTTAAGCAAGTCAGCTAAAATATTATGACACTGAAAAGGACTAGATGTTACCAAAATATAACTAAAGCATCTATTTCCCCTACTTCTAAATGCTACAGCTGACGTACTCAAGGATGTTGAATCAGAAATCGAAAGGTTTACATTATCATGAAAGTTACCTCCTTGAATCAAATCATGAGATAAAATGTCAGCGCTTGAGTTGTCTCCTAGCAAATGCCGGGGCTCTTTTAGGGATATAGACCTGGTAACTCACCTGGAAAAAAAAAAGATTTAAGAATATTGTAAATAACAATTAAAGATAATCAATAGATCAATGCTACCAGGATTGAAGACTTGGACAAAACTCTGTGACAGGTTAAAACCGAACCTGTACCATTTCCCCACCCCGCATCACGGACATTGTCTTCTGCTGAAAATGTGAACCTTCCTTGGTCTCATCTTCCTGTTTATCCGAACTGATGTCCCCAGATGTAGATATAGAAGAAAAGGATCACTTATCGAAAGCAGAAGCGTGGGTATTATTAACTTTAGCACCATTATTGCAGCACTCGGGGGGATTTCACAGTTTGGGCAGTTCCAAAACCACCCTCATTCACACTACTCTCACTTACCAACTTAGCTTGAGAAGATTCTAGGGCTGCAGATTCTTGCGCTTGGGTGGTATAAGTATTAGGTGATCTCTGTCTTATTCACGATTTAACGGACTTTGGCATATTAGAAACAGAACCTGCATGATCCTCGGGGGTTTCATAGTTCGGACAGTTTCTACACCACCCTCGTTTACGCTACTCTTAGTTACGAACTAGGCTTGAGAAGGTTCTTGTGAAGCGGCTTCCTGTTTTTGATTAGTGTAAGTATTGGGTGCTTCCCGTCTGGTTCGTGACGTCATTGATTTTGACTTATTATAAACGGGATTAGCATTAATAGCTGGATTAACCTCTACTCTCGGAACACCAGCAGGAACCACCTGAGCTGCTGGAGAAGTGACATTGCTCCCCACAGTCCCGGAATATTTGCCATCTTCATTCATACGTGATGCTTTCCTATCGTTCTTAGGAAAAGTGGTAGAGTCTCTTCTATTCGGAGACTATCTAATCGGTTGACTCACTCGGTTTGCGGTCTCCACTCTAGCATCATCTCCCCCAGGGGTTTTAATCCGAAACGTATAGTGTTTATAGAGGATGCTTTTTTAACATCACGATCACTCTTATCGTTCAGAGAAATTAAAGGATTTATGTTTGTCTGAAGCCCTTCACGGAACTTCCTTAAGTTTTCCAGTGCACGCTGTCTTAAAATCGATTCCACATCATCACCATTTAAATCACCGGCAGCAGTAGAAAACTTATTGTTTTCCTTCAAGGCATCAGTTTTCACAACGCCATAATAACTAGGTTCATCGTCCTTGTCACTTTCTTCAACATGGGCTTTCTAGTCTCCGATACAACATGGGAATGCTGAGTTAACTCCCTCCGACTACAGCCATCGTTACTATCATTGCTTCTACGGGACGGATAATCATCGTAGTCATATACTTCTTCTTTAGGCTCCTCAGTGTTCAATTCTCGGCGTCTTTCGTTTTCGTGTTTAACAACAGTAATAACCGACTTCAGCCATCTCGAATTGCTCTCCTCCATCAGTCTTTCCTCAAATGGAGGATCACTACCTTCGTTATACCCACTGCAAGAAAAGCAACTCCTCGATCTGTGACTACTCCTTTTGCTTCCACTTTTAAGCTCCTCGAACTTTCTTCCATCTTTCTCCTTCCTTTCCGACCTGCCTCTTCTCTTCTCATATCCAATCTCGTCACCGCTTCTCCGACAAGTTGAGCAACTTCGTGACCCACTACTCGTAGAACTCATACTGACATCTCTCCTGGACTTCTTCCTCTTGCCGGTTCTCTTCCTCGTTTCATTATTTTCATCCCTCCTCGAAACTCCACGTTTCTTTACACGAAGAGAATCCTCACTACTTTCTTTACTGGAAGACCACCTTTCACATCATTCCTATTACGAGACCGGGACCTTCGACTTATGTAATCATCCTCAGAACTAGAGGAAGAAACAGACACCATAATTCTCGAATCACTATCACTCGAACAAGAAAAAGAATCGTCTCGTCGACGTCGAAGCTTCGCGGACTTTGCTCCTCCTCCTCTTAGCCTTATTTATCTTCCTCATCCGCGACTAAAACGAACGATGCATATACATATATACATATATACATATGGAGAGAAATTAAGAACCCGATTTCAGCCCAACTTGTTTTTCAAAAATTAATGATAGTTTTAGTTATTACTAAAAAAGGGTCAACAGATAATCAATCAAATCACCCAATTAGATTGTAAACTATTTTTTTTTTTTTAATTTTACAAGAAGAAAATACCATCAATATCAGTCCAAATTTCTCAATTTTCAGTTTCCTAGTGCAAAATAAACCAAATTTAAAATTTTCAATCGTTTAAGAACAAAATACCAAACAAAAGGAGCCTAAAGATCTCACCTTTCTTTAATGTTCCTAAGTTTTCTAGGCATCCAAACAAACGTTAAATCTTTGAGTACAAACTAAATTTTTAAGTTTTACAAGAGGAAAATACAATCCATATCAGTCCAAATTTCTCTTTCTTTCGGTTTCCTATTGCCCAATAAGCCAAATTTAAAATTTCCAATCTTTTAAGAACAAAAGAAAAAAAAAAAAAAACCAAAAAAAGAGCCTAAAGATCCCATCTTTCCTCAATGTTCCTAAGTTTTCTAGACATCCAAACAAAGGTTAAATCTTTATACCACACAACAATAAAATGCAGCTAATTTAACAAACCAAAAGAAAAAAAATCAAAGAAAAGGATAATATATTCAAAGAAACAACCTGAGAAAATTCCAAGACAGAACAAGAACAACAACAAAGCAGGTTTTTTTTTTTTTAATTATCTTTTTAGAAGAGTTTGGCAAAACACGTTGGCTCTTGGCATGATCAAACTGGCTTGTGGTAACCATAAAAACCATTTTATGTAATTTAAATCATTAATAAATGATAACTTTCATTTTTACTTTTATTTTATTATTCCAGCTAATATAAAAATTATTATTTAATACCTTGATAACAAAAAAAATTTATTTTTGCTTGATATAAGTTTTTAATTTTAGAAGCGAGGACAAGTGAAAATGCATATATTAAAAAATATAAACAATTATAGATGGAAATTAAGAATTATGAGTGAATTGTTATGTTGTAATATTACTGTAAAACTTCATTAATAGTTTGTGTTACAGTGAAATTAGTATTTTAGCCTTTATACTACTATATTTAATATTTTAATTTTATACCTTTTAAATTATAACAAATAAGAAAATATAATTAATGATGTTAAAAAAATCGATAAAATATCAACGTGTCATGTGATATAAAATTTTAAATTTTATACAAAAAAATGACTTGATCCTATTTCTAAATAAAATTTAAAATTTCACAGTACATGATACGTTAGCATTTTATTGACATTTAAAAGATTTTTAACATTATTAATTATTTTTTCTTTATTTGCTATAATTTAAGAAGTACATAGACTAAAATATTAAATTTAACGGTATGTGAACTTTATCTAATATTATCTATATGTGAAAATAAGTTAGAGAATATGGATAAAAACAGTAATACAAAGCTCCCGAGAGAGGTGTTCTTTGTTCGAGTCAGATTAGATTCAAGTTAGATTTATGTATAGTATTTAATATCATATATGTTTGTTTATGTTTGATTCAATTTTATATATAGACTTCAAATTTTGTCCAAACTAACATCTTTTTGTAAAAAATAGCTAAAACCCATTCATATTACTTTTTTTTTATAAAAAAATATTTTTCTTTAAATTTTAATATTTTTTTTTCTTTTATTAAGTTTTAAATCATGAATAGCTTAACAATTTTTTTTAATTTTTACACTATAATATTATATATTTATTCTATATATAAATTACATAATAAATATAAAAATAATTTATATTATATACTTGAAAACATATTGAACTTGGGTTATTAATGTTGGAACCAACACCTAACTAGTTTTCTAAATAGGTCTAAACTTTTGATAAATCTATTTTTAAATTTAATATTTTTGTCCGGACATTTTTCAATTTCAAACGAATTTTCAAGCTTGATGTATAGCCCCATCCATGGATAGGTCTCTGAAAGAGTATATGTCATTTTTTAAAAAATTAATATTTCCGTTATTTAAGTTGTCTACGTAAAATATATTCCATTGTTTCACTACTTTTTTGGAAAATCTGCATTAATACATAAATGATTGATCTCTTTTGCTTTGTTTCAACTTTTATTCTTAAAGGATCGATCCTTATACGTAATTAATCTGTTAAATTTTATATAATACGAATTATTAAGATATCAAAATTTATATAAATATATAACAATTCAAACATGAATATAACATAAAAATAACATGAAAACAAAGCAAAAACACAGATCATCAGGCCTAAAATCAACCTCATCTTTAAATGATTAACAAACAAGGAATGTGGAGGGAGCTTAG
>JBBYHM010000020.1:9172248-9186016 GCA_038381775.1 Adansonia rubrostipa | reverse complement strand
TCCACTGGGCATTGAGCAGTATATTACAAAATTAACAAAACTTCGATAAAGATTTTCTGTAGTAAGTCTTTATAGAAGAAATTCGAAAGAATTTGACTATGGGAGAGAATAAAGATTGAAAAGCTTCAATAACATTTTCCTGCTACACATAGATACATATATATAGACTACTAGATGTCTATTTAAACAAACATAACTTTGTCTGAAGGTACTTGTCTATACAAACACATTTATTAGAATAAGCATGTTTATTTAAAATAAATAATTAGAAATCCTTACAGACATAATTCTGGGTTCTGACATGTCTTATCTAAATAAATCTAATCTTTTCATAATAATCAAACAAAAAATAAAATTAATTAATTAGTTGTACATGCACGTGTCCAAGTGCCAAATGCCAAGTGTCGTATAAATAATAATAAACAAATAACTCACCTAGGCTTAGTTCGCACCATAGCCACATGTATCCAATTTATTAAAAACACATACTTTTCTATATTTAAAAAACTCACTCTTTTGGTTCTTTTCCAATGTGGGATTCTAGTCCACATATTATTTTGGAAATGTTTAACACAACCTGCCATATCTGTTTCTTGATTTTGCTACAGTATTGCTACACAATGCTACCACAGCCTTTGCAATAGACGGTGCTTGTTTTTAGGGATTTGCCACAGCCTTTGCCTTTTGGTTGTGGTGTACCAGTATTTAGTGCTTAGGAAGTAGTTTCTTGTTGATCAGAACCCTTTCTATGACATGAGACTATGATATGTAACGCTTTATAATGCTTTGTTTTTTAATTTTTGATGGATATATTATTTATAGATGTAGTATAATGACTTAAAAAGTTTGTTCCGGTACTTTGGTTATATATATATATACAATCATGCACTTAAAAAAATTGCACAAAAAGGTTTTGCTCGGTTAATTGAAAATCGACCGAATTAATAAAAATTTTTATGATTTAGTTAATTTTCTATTTAATTAAATCAGTTATCTAAGAAATTTTATTTCTTTTAACTTTTTGGTTGGCTGACGTGGCAATGGATCATATGTGACATGCAGTTAAATAAAAATGATGTGGCATCACTAGACAGATGGAAGCATCTTATTGGATGCTTAAGCTACGCCTTTTGCTATCGAAGTTAAGAGTTAAGATGAAGAGTGTGATGGAATGAGAGTTTAAATATCTAGTTGAGAACTTTTATTTTTTAGGAATCAAGTGACAGAAGGCACATAGTACAAAGGCTAAATAACTATTTAACCTAAATAATAAAAGACGAAAACATGTGATTGATAATGCAAATGCAATAGCAGTTGATGTATTAAGTGAAAATACGTGTAACAATCACAAATAATGGACCTTAATGATCCAAAACAATTACTTTCCTTGAAGTTTCTTTTATCATATAAGATCAAAACACTCATACTATTACATGCATACTTTTCTTATGTTCAGGTTTAATGCTTTAAAAAAAAAAAAACCCATGACTTCTCCATTGCAACCCTTCTTCACTGTTTAGTGCACCATCAACATGCAACAATAGTGTTCTTAACCGGCATTAATGCCAAAGCAAGAGTTTGCAGTTAGCATTGAATAGCATACTTGAGAGAAAAGCAATGTTGAGACCAATCTATACTTCATAGCACATTATCTACAAACTTTTCCAATATAGATATTAGGGGCTTTGCCAAATACATTCTTATAAGAGTGCACGAAGAACAAACCATGGAATCAAAAAAAAGAAAGATGTCCAACCAATCCATTGATGCGAAGAAGAAGCCTTGTTGCAATAATTAAATCCGTACCAAATGTCGCCTGGAATGAAGGTGTCATAGTAAAAGGTAACAGCCTTAGAATTATAACCATACATCTTCACTCTCTGGCTTCCAACCATCCGGTCCACTTCGCTAGAGATAGACATAGCATATCTGATATGCATACGGCCCGTTATATCTCAAACTTATCTGAAGAACATCGTTCAAATGTCCTAGTGGATGGATCATCCAACCTCGGTGCATATATCTGATTTTCAGGGCAAACAATCACAAATTCCTACAATCAATAACTTTTCAACATATCAATTTCAACTTGTCATAAAGCATCTCAAAAATACCAATCTGTGAAGATGGTCTTACAAGTTTACATTTTATGGTAACATCAAAAATTCATGCTTTCATGTTTTTCGAGATGCAAAAACATACTTGAATTTGGTCAAAGACATAAAATATGTCCTATTCAAGAGACCTGTAATGTGTTGTACTGTGGATAAGATAATTATCCTTTACTAATTCATCCCTCTGCAAACAAGTTTTCACTGCAAACAAATTAACTTTCACCTAAAAAATTCCATATATTTTGTACACAAATTCCCTTTCTATTTCAGAAATTGCAAAATCTGCATTCATCCAAATGCAAGCTACAAATCTTGCTTAAACACTAACCTAAGTAGCTTTATCTCAAGTGAGGTAACCTATATTATAAGTTAATGAACTTAATATTAACTCTCATGCAGGTTGCAAACTTTAATTTCATTAAAAAACATCATTAAACTTCTATAATTAATGAATTAACTTAACTCCATTAAGTTCAACTGAAAAGCAGACTCTGCATGTATTTTTTTATATGTTATCTAGATCATGTCTAGTAAATACATCACATATCCCTAGGATTTTTTGTACCAGTGATTTTACTATATTTTTATAAATAAATACAAAGTAAAATAAATAATAATTTATATCATATTTAAATTAATTTTATAAAATTTAAATAATTAATAAATATAAATTATTTATTTACATTAATTTTATAAAAGCAATGTTTATTTTCCTTTCTTTATCTTTTTTTCCCTTTTCTCTTCTTTATATATAAATACTAATATATAGACATTATAATTTAAATTAATATTTAAAATTTAAATAATTTATAAAATATAAAATATGTATTTGCATTAACTTGTAAAGATATTTTTATTTTTTCCTACCTTCTTTTTTCTTTTTTTCTTTTTCTATTTCATAAATAAATAAATAAATAAATAATAAATAATAGTCTATATTATAATGTAAATTGATTTATAAAAAAAATTAAATAGTTTATAAAAATAAAAATACTTATTTACTATAAATATATAAAAAATATTTTATCTTTTCATTCTTTTTTATCTTTATAAATTTCTTTTTCTTTTCGCTTCTATCTCCCATCAGTCAGAGGCACGCCCCAACTTCGCGTTTGACCGCCAGAATAGCGGCAACCCCAACTTCAATCGAATCTGACACAAGACACAGAGGGCTAAATAGAGGCCCTCTCCGATTTGGCGTAAGGGCCAAATTTTTATAAACAAGAAATAAAAATATATATAAATAATTAATAATGTTAAAAAATTATTTAAATATTAATAAAATATTAATATATTATGTTATTTAAATAAAATTTATAAGCAAAATTCAAAAACTTATCTTATATCTAATTAAGATGATCAATGTGTAAAATTGTAAAATCTAATTGTAACACCATCATCCTATCTCAAGCAAAATTAATGATGTATTAATCTAATTAACACTTATCTAAATAAAATTCAAACACTCAAAAGTGCAAAATACTTTCATTTAAGGAATTCTATTTTATAAATAAATACCTTTTTTCTATTTTATTTAATTTAATGAACAATAAGTAAATCCATATATTTTATGACCCTTTTCCCCTAAAAATCATCTTTTATAATAAATTATTATTAATTTTAATTAATTAAAATTTTATGTTCATTAATTTTTTAAAATATTTTTACTAAATTGATTAAATAATTATATAATATATATGTACATTATTATTAGAAAGTAAATAAATACATAAAATAATTGCATTTTTTATTTTCATTATTTTAGCGTTTTTTAGATAAGCATTTACCCAGTCGAAGAATCGAAGGCTTTTAAAACATGAAGAAAATTAAAAAAAATATATTTGCAGGCCTCAATCAGAATTATAACCAGTGAGTTAATTTTAATATATGGATATAAATAATAAAAACCTTTTAAAAAAATTGTCAAGCCTAATTAAGTTTCAATTGAGGCCAATAATAGTAAAATTAAAAAGATCACTTTTAATTATAGTTAGTGCAATCCCACACTTTATTAAGGGTTTTTATTTTTTAAGATAATTGAATGATTAATTATAATAATTGAGTTAAATATTTAACCTTAGTATAACATAAAATATGAAAAAAATAATAATTGAGATAAATACTTTACAAGTAGAAATTAATTTTTGTATATCAATAAATTATAAAAATATAAAAAATATTACAATAAAATTAAATGATAGTTAATTAATAATAGATTAATAACACACCCCTCATATTATATATTTTTGTATTGTTTTAGTTGAAGTTCAAACCGTGTGTTTTAACCAAGGTAGTTAGTACTGTATCGGTGAGCGTATCGTTTTTGTTCTGATACAGGTACATATCGGTATTAGTGTGTTTCGGTGTACCGTTTCTGATTTCTCAGAGTACCGTTTTGAGTTTATCGAATTTGAATATTTTTAATTTATATATATGAAAAATATTTTCAAATATGAAATAAATGAGATTAAATAAATTTTATATGTTAAATATTCATCAATTATATATAATGTTCCAAAAAAAAACTTTATCAAATATAAGAAAATCAATATCAGTTAAGTAGTAAAGCTGAAATTTTTTAATGATAATTAAATTTATGAATAATTATGTCTAATATTCATCAAATTTATGCGTAATTATATATAATATTCATCAGATTTAAGATTAGTATTGGTTTAATTTTTTTTACAAGCTTATATTATATACCGATCGATACAGTTATTTTTAGCTTGTACCATCGAAACAGGCCGGTACCTACGTACGGTCGGTACAGACTGAAACGAAATCAACTATAACCGATACCGTTATATATCAAAATCGATACGTATCAACCGATACAATTGATACCGATATGATACTGATAATACTGGTTTTAACACTAAATAAAAAAACTCTCTCTAATCATCCCAATCAAAGAACGGTTGGCACCAAATTGTGCATCAATTATGCCAATGTCTATAAAAGAGCACACTAAAATGTTATTCAGGGGATCACTTTAATTGTTTATTATAGATATAAATTTTACTACTAAAATGTTAAAAAAAAATTTAGTAATACTGACATTGAAAGGGGTACACTCTTTATGCTTTGTTTCACATGGAGTCACGTGCCACTGTTTTTTCTTTTTAGGATAGTCTCCTCATCTCCTGTTTTTAATATTGTTCCCACGGGAGCTACGCCGTTATCTTTCCTTAATGAAATTTTAAAAAATAAAGAGTATTTTTTATCATTTTACATGATAAATAGAAGGAA
The DNA here is from genome assembly GCA_038381775.1 of Adansonia rubrostipa. Taxonomy (NCBI): domain Eukaryota; kingdom Viridiplantae; phylum Streptophyta; class Magnoliopsida; order Malvales; family Malvaceae; genus Adansonia; species Adansonia rubrostipa. Next base: position 9,180,650 of record JBBYHM010000020.1, on the reverse strand, counting down.
TTTTTTTTTATAACTTTATCAAGAAAAATTAACAATGTCACCTCCTATTATATAGGAATTTTATCACACGAGGTTTCCTAAAAATAACATTGATGGCACGTGAGAAATGTCCAAACAATGGGGCGTAACCGCGTGAGTGGAGTTTATTTATTTAAAATATTAAAAGTTGTATATGTCATTTTTATTTAAAATAATATTTAAAAATATAAAGTTATTGAACATTCATAATTTAGCATTTATAAATCCATATTTTTAATTAAAATTTACTAAAATATTTATTTATAAGTGATAATAATATTTCAAGTTAACTGAATTTAAATTTCTATTTTAAATTTTTTTTTATAAGTCTAGTTTCGAAGAAGGTTCATTTTGTACTCGAGTGAGTTTCAAAATATTCTTTAGTTTTCTTATAAAATGAATAATAAATTTCCAAGTTTTTAACTCACTTTATGTTTACGTCAAGTGAATTTAAGCTGTTATTTTATTTTCTATCAATTAAATAAAAATGAAAAAAAATTGATTTTTACGAAACAAATGAAAGCTAAGGCGGATCCTTTTAAAGTTTCAATGAGCTCTCCTACTTATAAAAAGAGACAAATTAAAACAATTGTTAGATCTAATCTTAAAAAACAATAAAAAATTAAGAGAAAATAAAATTCAAACTTGGGATTTGGGATAAGATTAACCCAATAGGCCATTTAAAATTTATTAAATTAAAAATATTTTTATATTGATATTTTCATTTTGAAATTAAAACAAAATATTTATTTATAAAATAATATCATAAATTAAATCTGCTATATTCATGAACTTGACTAATAACTTAATCCTTGAACAAATCTAATCATTAATTGAGTATTTTTAATTTTCATTTCCTTTTTAGTATTTGTTATCATCAATTCATTGTATAACAACATATAATTTTTTTCATTGTCTTTAGAATGGAGAAATAATCTTTTTACTATGTTCTCTTCTGTAATTCTATTTAACTTACAATCTGATTTTTCCCTTTTTTTTTTTTTCAAACTATTTAATGGATCGCATTATAACGTAGTCTTCGCCATTTTCTTACGGTAATTTTTTTTTCTCTTTTCTTCTTTTAAATTGCAATGTTTTCTCACTTTTTTTTTTTTTTTTTAGAGATACCTTTTATCTGCTTTTAGTATTGGATAGTTTTATGCTTTTGATGGGAGAATAAAAAACCCTTTTGCAGTTCATAAAAATAATTTTTTTTATTTTTTTAGAAAATGCCAAACTTTACTGTTGTAAAAGAACAAAACTTTTAGATAAAATCATTTCTTGGACTGAATGATTTTTATTCATTAACCAATAAAAATAATGTTTTCTATATCCTTTATTTTTGTATTAGATAAAATTTTGTATCACATTTTTCTAATTAACCAAAATAATTGTGGTAGTAATAGGTTTGGTAATCCATGTATTCTTCTTACTTTAACAAGTTAAAATCATGTTTAAGATCTTATATATTTAAATAAATTTTAATAAATTAATTATTTATATTATATGAATTTTGATATCATTATATATGTTTATCATATTTATTTTATTTTTTTATTTTTTATTTTATATTATATTATTTTAATGGTTATGTAATTAATGTTATTTTTAAAATTACCAACTTTAGGTGGTGGCATTGTTATTTAAAGTGAAAGAGATAAATCAAGGGGCGATGCAAACGTGAACAACCAAAGACAAAGAGGCACAGTAACGAAGGAACGTTTGTCTTTTTATGTAATTGATGATGTGAGGCCCAGAAAGGGCAAGGGCAGGCCAGGCCATTGTTTATTCACGTTGATCCTCATCGCAATTCTCAAGTGGGGCTGTTTTCTCGCGCAAGGACAAGGCCACCCAAGCATGCAAGAGCGAGAATTGACAAATTCTTGCAGCTGGGTTTACACCTTTCATTCTTCTACGGAAGTTGAGCCACGAGTAATCCTACAAAATTATGGCTAATAAAGAAAGGATTATATGATCAAATGCAACAATACCTCAAAAAATTCAAAAAAAAAAAAAAACTCTCTTTGTCCCCAACATCTAGAAAAACGAGATGAAGGTACTTCCTTTTATCTTTCCCCGGATTCCCAACTACATGATTTTATGAATTTTATCCCGTAAAACAACAGTAGAAGAAAACAAATAAAAAATAGTAGTTAGCATCATCTTATAATTCCTTTGCCCCTTGCATCTTCTCGGCACCCCTCCAAGAGCAACGTCAAATGGATATATTTTGTACTTTTCCAAGTGAGGTTTTTTTCATAAACAAGCTTTGGAATATATTCAATCACCTTTTCCCTCATTCTCCACACCTTTTCTCAATACTTCTCAAGCACGGCCCTTATAGAATAGAAGCACCCTTTTTAGCTTCTTCACTGTCTATAACTCTCTACTTCACTAGCTAAGAAACACTCGTATTGATCATAAGCCGTTGGTTTCAAGAAAAAAAACACCGGCCATCATGCAGTGAGAAACAGACCTTCTCACATGGCTATCACCTCTTGGTGGCAAGCAAACATCAGAGTCCAAAACAGCCTTAAGAAACCCTGCATTACCCTTGCCACCGGTGCATCGAGACCCAACGTAATATCCTGACTTGTTGTGACAATGACTAACGTTCATTTAGATTCAACTGTACCATGATATATATGTATTTGAATTGCACCCAACAATGCAATTGCAACCAACCAGTGCCCCTCCAGTTGGATTGGAGGGGCAAGGGTCTAATTAAAAAAAATTGAACCGTCATGCAGGAATAAAATCTCACCTTTACCCCTTTCTGTAAAATTTTTCCATTTTATTATTTTTTAATTTATATGATTTTGAAAATCAGTTATTTTTTTTTGGTATCTTATTTTATTTTTTATTTAAAACGGGAGTGTGCAAGGGTTTGTAATTGGAAGACTACAATTATTGGCTATAGGATTTAGGAGCATCATTGTCGTCTGTCTTCACCTGGACTTTTCTAGTATTCTAATATTATTTAAATTTTGCTTAACGTATCCAAAAAACAAAAATCTCCATTCTTGTTTCAACAACAATGATTACTCCATCACATTCTGTTTTTTTTTAATTTTTGGGGTGAATGTTTATTTAACGTATTTCTACCTTCTTAAAAAAAAAACCACGCTTGTTTTTCTCATTGTTCAGCCAGGGCCTACATCTACAATAGTTCTCTAATACTTTATAAAAGAAAAGCAGAGGAAAGCACTGCTGCAGATTGACAAAAGTAACAAATACAAAAGAATGAGATTCATTCTTGTTTTTAAGTCTTCTTTTTCCTCCTATGAGACCCACCATTAAAGAAGTAAGCTCTGGTTCTTACTTTTTCTATGTAAAAATACCCAGCACCTACCAAACACAGTTTCAAGTTTCAACAACAACCCATATATGTTATATAAGCTTTTTTTTTAGTTTGTTTCACTGTTTTTTTTTTTAATAACCTCTAATATGACGATTCCAATCATAAGCCACTTTGGGAAAAACGATACCTTGCTGAAGTTAGGGTCTCCCACATTGCCGCTCTGGCTGCTGCATATGAATTGTGCCATGTGTAGAACACACTGCCCGAAGCCCAATCAAACATCTCCTTAATACTTCACTACATATGAAACAATGAAATCATCAAACTAAACAACGAAAGGAACAAGGGAAACGGCCAAAAAGGATTATAAAAATTTTCAATTAGATTAGACTGGAAAAAACTAAAAAAAGAAAAAATTTATAACAATGAAGATTGTGAGCAGTTATAATTCAACAAATCTAGTAAACTCAAACTAGTAAATTTGCTTTATTTAATTAGCTTCAAGAATCAGGATTCAGTTTGAGAAAACTTCCAGGACCCTCCATATCATTATCAGTTATCATCAACAGAAAAAAAAAAATGATACTATTACTTACAAATGCCTCCCATAAATCTCAGTTGTCCCACTCCATCCATCCATATTTAGCCCAATCCTTCTCAACCTTCCAGCCAGCCAAGTTCCAGGACCCCATTCCACAATGACTTGGTGGTCCTTCTTCATTATCTCAAGATTCTCATCCTTATCGTAAAAGGCCAGCAGCAATTACTGCCAATTCAACTATAAAACCTCCCCAACTGCTGCACCTGTAATAATTCTGAAACTCTGATGTTTAACTTACATATATGTACATATATAGCTATCTCCCCAACCAAACATTTACACTTGCAATAACCCATCAATAAACATCCATAAAAGAATATTAATATGGTACTATTATTATGATACATATATACTTAAATATATGTGGATACAAAAATACAACTAAAACAATGTCAGGGGCAAGAATAGATGTTGGACATGCCATGCATCTATTCTATTCATTCCATTCTTTAAAAACTAATAAGAATAAAACACAAAATTACACTCAGCAAACTTGTATAATTCCGTATGATAATTTCCAATCCATGAGCTTCCAAATCTATCATTTCCACTTGTATCCAGGCTGCTCTTGCTCCTTAATTCTCTTCAATACTCCATCAATAGCAACATCAAATGCATCTTTAATACTCTCCAAACCCTTTTCAGGTTTTGCATAAACTAACTTAGGAATGTATTCAATCACTTTCTCCCTCATTTTCTTCACCTCTTCTTCACTGTAACTTTCAAGCACGCTTTTAATTGATGTCCGGTTTTTTACCTCGTTGCGGTGGATGAAAACAGAGTAACTCTTTGGATCACTCGGTAAAAACCATTGGTACTGAAGATATGCCGTTCGATGCCAGAAAAAAACCGGGATCGAACCGGCTACCATGCAGTCAAATATTGACCTGCGAGTGAAACTATCGCCCCTAGGCTGCAAACAAAACTCGGAATCCAAAAACGTCTCGAGGATCGCGGAACTGCCGTTAGAGCAGCTTGTGTCCGAACAGTCCACGGCTCGGCATAACCCCGACGCGTTCTTGCAATGGCTCAACAGCAGGCTTCTGAAATCGTTCTTGAAGGTGCCACGTGGCGCTCCGGCGAAGCAGAAGAGGGTTTTGCGGTTACGGTTACGGACGAAGTCTTGCCATTGCAAAACGTCGGAGTCCGATCTGGGGTGGAATCCGGTGGGATAAGGCACGCCGACGTCAAAATAGTCCCAGGGGTTTCGTTCAATCAAAAGACGCGTGATGTTTCTCATACCTGGCAAGTAGATACATCTGGAGCCCCAGTCTTCGTTTTTGGATCGCCGAAAATCCCATGTGATGCGCCCCATTGTCATGAAATGATCCCAGCCGTCGGAACTGTTCCAGTGCGGCTGATCCTGCAGCCATTTAAATATTATCTCGCAGTAACTATCACGATCTTTTGAACTGTAATTGAACCATAAGTATTTTCCAACGGCGAGTCCCGCGTAGAACGGAATGTAAAACGCAGTTGCGGAATCCGGTTCCATCGTACGGCACTCGTGGTTTAAAATACGGTTGTGGTAAATAATTTCCATGGCGAACTGGTCGGTCCAGTACCAAGCTGGCATCAAATCCTTCGGTATGACGCCGGATAATCCCGTGGCTTTTCTCCCGAATCCGCCATTGGATAAAGCTTCGCAACGTGAATGCCAAGGGTCCAACTCAACGCAATTATCTAATAACTCCTGGTTGAAAACAACCGGCAAGTTGTAGACAAATATGCGACCGGACAAACATTGGTCGGATGGTGAAACAGTGGAGGAAATCAAAATGTCGGCGGAATTTAGGTGGTGGGAGGAAGAGGAAAGGGTGAATGAAATGTTAGCCGATTTTTGGAGGAGGTGATGGTGAGCGGAGAAAGGGGAAGGGAAGTGGGATGGGCGATGGTAGAGGGGTATGGTACGAGCCATGAGGAGGATGATTATCTGGAGTGAGACGATGAAAAGGAGCAGCCATAAGCGGATATGGTTGGGTAAGAAGAAATAAGGTTGGAAATGGAGAGAGTTAGAGGAGTTTTTGCGTTCGATTAAATTCAGTTGGGGGGTTTTGGGTTTTTTAGGGCAGGATACAGGGGCGCTGGAGTTGGACAAACAAGGGGATTTGGAGGTGGATGTTGGAAGCATCAAGACGGGCTTGGCAGCAGCCTTGTTGGAAGCTTTGGTGGCAGTAACTGACCGGAAAAGATGGTGAGAGGAGTGAGAACCCGGGGTTTGAGGGCCTGACGCTTGGTGGTACTGGCTTCAAAGATTAAGGTAGAGACTGGTGTTGATATTTATGTTTTTTTTTTTTTTTCTCTGTGCTTTTGAGAACTCGACGCGCGTGATGAGAAAGTCTGATAATTTTTTATTTAAATCTATATAATTGATACAAAATATAATTCTTTTACATAAATATTAATATTTATTATGAATTTTTTTAAAGAGTTTTTTGAAATTAAAGAGATTTTTTCATAATATTTATTAATAATTTTATTTATTTTGTAATAAATTATTAAGAATTTTGTTTTAACTTTTTTTTTAATTTTGTTTTTCAAAAATTTTTTTATAATATTAATTAATAGATATAAAGATTCATTGAGTCTGAATCTTATGTTTATTCATTTAATTTTTTTTAAATTTTATTTTGATTCTTTTTAATAAAATTTGAATGACTAAATTATTAAAAATATAATTATAAAAATTATTATCAATTAATATTTTTTCATTCCTTGAATTTAACTTTAATTACAAAGACTTTTGTTTTAACTCTTCTTTGAATTTCGTTTCACACAATTTTTTTCATATTATAAATTAATAATTTTATTTATTATTTTTTATACATTAAATTTTTAAAGGAGTTTTTTATAGCATTAATTAATAAATAGTTAGATTCATCAAATTCAAACTTTGTGTTGATTCATTGAATTTAATATTATATATTAATTTTATTAATTATTTTTTGAATTTTATTTTAATTTTTAATAAAATTTAAATTGTTAAATTACTAAAAATATAATTATAAAAATTATTATCAATTAATATTTTCTCATTGAATTTAATTTTAATATTAATATAATATATGATTTGACCAAAGAATCACAAAAGAATTGCGATTTAACTCTTTTTTTAATTTTGTTTTTTAAGGAATTTTTTTCATAGTATTAACTAAGAATTTTATTTATTATTCTTCACGTTAGATTTTTCAAGGACTTTTTCATAACAGTAATTAACAAATATAGTTAGATTCATTGTGTCTAAGCTTTGTATTTATTCATTGAATTTATATTATATATTAAATTTAATAATTATTTTTTAAATTTTATTTTAACTCTTTTTAATATAATTTGAATGGTTAAATTAATAAAAATATAATTATAGAAATTATAACTAATTAATATTTTCTAATTTATTGAATTTAATTTTAATATAATATATTCATATATTAATTTTACTATTAAATTGCAAAGAATACTATTTTGATAGTTAGACTCATTGAGTTTAAACTTTATGTTCATTCGTTAAATTTAATATCATATATTAATTTTTTTAATTTTTTAATTTTTTTAACTCTTTGTAATAAAATTTGAATGGTTGAATTACTAAAAATGTAATTATAAAAATTATTACCAATTAATTCTTTTTGTGATTCGTTGAATTTAATTTTAATATAATATATTCATATATTAATTTTACCAATAAATTATAAAGAATATTATTTTAACTCTTTTTTTTATTTCGTTTCTCAAGGAATTTTTTCATAATATTAATTAATAATTTTATTTATTATTTTTATGCATTAACCAATTAATAAATATAGTCTTATCTTTTTTTCTCTATAAGTATATTTGCCTATCATCCCTAATTAACAAGATTATTTTACAACTATTATTATTATTATCATCTTTTTTAATTACTTTTATTGTTAACCATTTTTTTCTATTCTTTTTTCTTTTTCCCTCAAATTTTATTCCCTTTATCTTTATATCTCATTAAAACTTTTATTTATTTTGCTCTATTAAAAGTTTAATTTTATATCAACATATTCTAATTTCAAAAATTATTCTTCTTTAAAAAAAAATTAATTTGGCTGCTCAGTACAAAGATTTAGTTATATTTTATATTTTCAATCAAATTAAATTAATTATTAAAAAGTCATTTTACAAGGCTTTATAATAAAACAGTTTTTAAAAATTTAAATTTTATTTCACCATTCCTATCTTTTAATAGAGCATTTAGTTTAATATATAAAATTTTTTATAAATTAAAAATTAATTATATATATATATATTAAAATATCAATCATGCATCACACAAGCTTAAAATACTAATTTATATTATATTTTTATGTTTATATTTGTAACATATTTACATTACGTATAAACACAGAAAGGAATTCAATACCAGTGCCACTTTCTTCCCATTCGAGGATTCCTTTTCTATTCTCTAGGCCAAGATTGCCGTTTCTTTTCCAAGAGAACTTTTCTAGGTGCCGTACT
>JBBYHM010000020.1:9088086-9116576 GCA_038381775.1 Adansonia rubrostipa | reverse complement strand
ATAATCTTTAGAAAAAAATACAGGCATAGAATAGAAGATATAAAGCTAATCTGCAACAGTGAAAAACCATTTGAAAACACAACAAAATGTGACCATAAATAGTACCTTCTAGAAAAAGCAAAAGTAAAACCACTAAATGCAGACAACTATACAAGCATATAGCACACAAGTAACACAAGTCCGAGCAAGCAAAGATGGGAATGAACCAAAAACCTTTCAAGCAATCGCACACTAGGAACGAATATCCGCAATAAAGCACATGAGCAAGCATAAACACAGAAATTAGCCCGTTCTAACTAAACAGTAGAGAGTCAAAACGCATAACACTTCATGTAGTATAAATGAATTCACAGAATGCTAAATCAAGGTGAACTACCTCAGTAGAAAGGTGGTCCGTTGGAATACATTGCACCAGGTGGAACCCTTAGAGCAGGGGATGTCCCAGCTCCTTGGTGATGCTGACTGGGGAAAGCAGTCGAGGAAGACAAGCTATAATGTGCAGTCTCCGGATAACCACCAGAAGGCATCCCAACAGAACTCGGCGGCAATCTATATAATGAAGAACCTACACCTCCACCTGCACCACTCAACCCACCCCCTGCACCAGCACTACTCAAGCCAACATAGCCAGTTGAACCTGGTCCACCATATCCACCATATGGCCCACCAAGTCCAGAACCATAACCCCCAGCACCAGCACCAGCACCAGCACCGCCATTCCCACTCAAAGCCCCCACCCCAAGTCCTGATGAATTCAAGTGATGAGGATGACCCATTGGATCTGGAGGCCCTTGCATTCCACCCGAAAACCCACCGTAACCACCTGGTCCACCAGGCCCACCATATCCTCCAACATGTCCTCCCATCCCCATCTCTGGATTTCCCGGAGCCCCACCTCCACTCTGCATCATCCCATCTTGTCCTTGCTTCCCTTTTTTCCCTTCAATTGCCAGCTTACAATTCATTTGTCTGCCATCAATGTTCTTCACCGGCTCCACCAACGCCGCCTGAGCTCCTTCTGCCGTCTTATAAACAAAAAGAGCAAATCCTCTTGATTTCCCCGTCTGCTTATCGAATCCCAAAGGCCCCTCTTCTATTTCCCCATATTGAGCAAAATGACCCAATAACTTATCCGCCGGCATATCGTACGGCACATTCGCTACATAAATCTTCCTCATATTAATATCCACTGGGTTACTATTCGTCCCCGAATTCCCCGCTGCTGCGAGCTGTGTCACCGTGACTCTCCCGTCGATTTTCTTACTGGGTTCTTTAAGTGCAAGCAAAGCACCATCAACGTGCTTAAACGTAACAAATCCATACCCTTTCGATTTCCCAGTAGCCTTGTCGAGGATAACGACCGCTTCTTCGAGTTCTCCATAGACCGAAAAGAGTGAACGAAGGCCGTCGGTTGTGGTATCCCAACCCAACCCACGGATGAAAAGCTTCCGTTGAGATGGGTCTTTATCGGCAATAGATCGGACGGCGGAAAGAACGTCCACATGGCGAGAAACGGCTTCTTGGAGGATATCAAGGAGTTGGTCGACGGTGAATCGCTCGATTAGTTTGCGGCCGTCTTGTGGGGTTAATTTGGTGATTGGGTCAGGTTCCGATAACGCTGAAGCTATACCGTTTTCATCCAGCTTGCGTTTCTTATTTGGATCCATGAACTGCATCTTTGAGGATTCTTAACTTAAAACCCTAACCCAACGAAACACTGAGAGAGAGAGAGACAGGAGAGATGGCTTTCGACTTGTGGCTGAAGAAAAGCATCGGTAAAGGCGTTATTTTTTCATATCGGCTTAGGGGCCTGCTGGTATTTCTGTTTGATAGTTTAGGTCCAAACTTGTAAGCCAATTTCGTTTTGGGCTCAAGGCTCCAACAGATATTTATATTGGAATTTGGGCTCAGCCTCAATTCTGAATAGTAACTACATCGAAATTAGATTATTGCATACCTACGGGTGATAAAAAAAATAAGTAAAAAAAATGAAAAAAAATTATTTAATTACACAAATTGATTTTTCAAATGAATATAAATTAAATAAAATGGTTTTTAATTGTTTTCAAAAAAAATTAAATTATTAATATAACCTTATTAATAATAGTATTTTTATTTAATAATTTACATTTTTATCAATTTCCTAATTTAGTTGGAGACGCGAATTCAGTTAGGTAACGTTTATTATCATTTTTATCATGGTAATCTAATCACTTAAAGATCATCGTATTTAGTATTATTGAAATTAAAATATTATTTTATTAAAAATATCTAAACAACCACGCGTATTGTAATAATTAAATAAGTTAATGGTTTCAATGTTATTAAAAATAATCATTTGTAAAATATTTATAAATCTTTTATTTGCTTTATCAATACGTATAACTAAATCAGAAAATTAACTAATATACTAATTATAAATAAACTGACATTAATGGTATAAATTATGTAAAAAAAATTTGAAAGACTACATCTATTAAAATCATAATTAAAGAAAACGAAAAGATTTGTTATATATAAAACATTAAAAAATTTAAAAGAAAACACTAATATAAAATTTATAATATAAAATAATATAATTTTGAGAGAAAATAACCTTTTAATTCACATATTGAATAGGTAATATTAACTATAATTGATTTTACATTTCACTTTACCTTAGTGAAAAACATTTTACACTTTTAGATGGGAATTAGATTATCTCTAAGAAGAGTGATTTGATCACTCTTAGCGATTCAAGATCATTATCACGTAAGATCATTTAACATTTACCAAACATAATGATCTATTCACCATGTGTAAATCATTGTGATTTAGGGGTGAGCATATATAGGTTTCAACCAATTTAAAGGATCGAACCGATAAATTTTGATTAATTTAGTTCGATTTATTTAATTTTTAAAGTTAATCAATTTTGAAAGATGGTTTATTTAGTTAAATCGGTTGGTTGCCAATTTTCAAAATCGATAACTATATAAACCAAATAAACTGACTCTTTTATTTTATTTCTAATTATATTTTGTATATAATATAAATAAAATTATATTTAATTATATAATATAATGTAAATTATATGCTATATAATATAAAATTATTTATATATAATAATATAAATAATTTATGTTTTAAAACTTTGAAAATAATTGAACTTTCCGAATCGACCAACTTAGGTTTGATATGGTTATATTGGTTTCAAGATTTATTTTCATTGATTTTAAAAGTTTCCATAATTTAATTGATTTAAAAAATTTTAGAACCAAACCATCGAATACGCACCCTTACCATGGTTTTTGTAGTGATTATCTTATATCAAACACTAGCTTAAGAATTTTATATATATTACAGTTTCTAACAATAAAAATACTTTCTATTGGAACCTTTTACTTTTATAAATTGTGAGAAATCATAATCATTCCCTTGGATTGAGGAAAGGGAAAAAATAATTTCTATATTGTCTACATAGATCATAATATTAGCGACTAAATATTAACTATTTTTATTTTAAAAGAAGGATAAATTTACTAGAAGGTGATCAAATAACAGATCAATCGTATTTGTTAAACTAATTGAACTAAAAATCAATGATCTATTCGATCTAAATAATATAAAAATTAGGATTGAACAAATCGATAAAAATTGGTTGAATTGAATAAAAATTGAAGTTTAAATTAGTTTGAGATTTATTTAAAAATTTATTATTAAAAGATTCTTTATAAGTTGAGAGATTTAAAACTTCTAACTTCTTACTGTTATATTTATATCCTATCAATGAACAAAAAATATGTTTTTTATAAATATTTTTTATATTTAATATTTATTTAATATCAAATGCCTGTATTTAATATTAAAATTTCTTTCCAATTGAACCGACCAACCATTTGAACTAGAACCAAAGCTCCTATCGATTCCATTAAAAAAAAAAAAAAACTCACTAAGAGGTAACCCTAGACCTAATATTAACAACAAAAAGAAAAAGATCAATGGATAATAATTAACATGGTTAATGCCATAGGATAGATAAAAATAAAAAATAAAAGAAAAAACAGTTTTCCGAAAGGATACCATACATCACAAATTCTCAACAAGTCTTACCCAGTAAGGTTCTTCTCTAAGTGGTAGTTCTAGGGTTTATTAAAAACTAATTAAAAAACAATTAATAAAATAAAAAGAATTACATTATGTATACAAAATGAATTCTTCGAATTAACTCATCATTTCTCTGTTTATTCAATATTGATTCATCGGCTAGTCTAGTAAAGCATTATTCTTTTTTTTTTTTTTTCTTTTGCATAATCAGAACAGCAATATTATTGATTTAACCCCAAATTTTAATTTATTCTCTTTAATTTAACCCCAAAACCGTAAAGAAGACGGAAAAAGTAGAAAAACAAAGGAAGAAAACAAGATTTAATTTTTCTTTTTTTGAAAGGAAAAATTCATTCGTACTGAATATTAATTGCATCGTTTATTACATCCTGGTTCACCTCATTCGGATATTCCGTCATACAAATTATACTTCGTGTAATATTAAGGCTATAGTTTGCTAGCATATGTGCAACCTTGTTTCCATCTCTTCTTGTGTGCTAGATCCTATAGTCCTCGAAATTCGATAATATTGTCCTACCCTCCTCCAGGATCTGCCCGACGCTTGAGAAGTCAACCTCCTTCATCTTCAATTTATTTGTAATAGATATGGAATCGCCCTCGATATTAACCTTCCTGTAGCTCAGCTGATCTACCACTTGCAGTACTCTCACTGCTGCCATCGCTTCGGTCACTTTAGCATCATGACCTCTGCTGATTGGAAAAACCGCACTACTATACACAAAACCTTCGTAGGAATATCATAAGATTTATTTCATAAGAAAACAAGATTTGTGGAATATCATTCGAAAAGTCTAGTTCCAAAAATTTACCCCACCGTTTTAAAAATTTTCCCAAACTCTTAATAATTGTAAGCATATACGCTACAGAGAAGAAATTTGGATGTGACATGTTGAAAAGAAAGCGGCATGCAGGGTTAAAAAATCGAACAGGAGTTTTATGGGTCAAATGAAATCTTCAGTTTTTGTTGAGTCAGTTTAATCCATTGAATTTGATGGTTCAATGGTATTTCCTTTAATATATTTAAATATTAAATTTATTGTTAAATAAATATTAAATATATGCAATAATTAATAAAAATATATTTGACTTAATAAAACAGCATTTAATATTAAATTATATTAAATTAAGAGATTAAAAGTTTAAATCTAATTAGTTACAAATAAAATTTAAAAAATAATAATATAAGTAAAACTGATCTTTTCTAGTTTAATCAGGTTTTTTGTCCTTTTTTTATTGGTTTCATAATAGATCACTTACTAAGCCAAATCACCTGTCGGTCTGGTTTTTTAATCAATGAGAGCATGTGCAAAAGAAAATCAAGGTAGGGCTAAATCCACATTTTAGTACAAGTATAGGGATTACATTTCCCATTCGTTTAAGTGGGAACAGAAGAAAAGGGGTTCAAGGAAAACAAAGCACATGGGGAGAAAATCTGTTTAAGTGTTCCCTGGAAAAGAGTTTTGGCATTTACGGGTTAGCCTTTCAAACCAATCGCTGAAAAGTCAGTCAATAACCAAAGAGAAAATTGTCACCCCAAAGTCCCGGTCTTGGAAAGTTAAAGTGTCTGTCTCATCAACACTTGCCTTTTCTCACTGTAATTAGAGTTTTGTTTAATCACAATAGTCAAATTTGATGGCAACCACAATGTCTAACAGTCGCAAATAGAATTGTCTAATAGTTGAAACCTATTTAATCATGCTTTCTATGCTTCTTTCTTACCATCCAACTATTTTATCAATTTAAGTTCCCTCTCCATACCTTTTTTTTCCTTGACGTATTTCCATAATCATGAATTTGAACACTTGCTTTCATCTTCTTTTAGGTTTTTTGATACAATGTTTCATAGTCAGCTTAGCTATGACTATCAAGAATCTCGCCACCGATCAATTTGCACTTCTAGAGTTTGAAAATCGTATTGTCGATACTCAAAATATCTTGGCTACCAATTGGACGACCTCTACCTCTATTTGCAATTGGATTGGTGTTTCTTGCAGTATCATCCATGGAAAAGTCACATCCTTGAATCTTACAGACTTTAATCTTTCAAGAATTATCCCTCCACACGTTGGAAATCTCTCATTTCTAGTCTCTCTTGACTTGAGCAATAACAATTTTTAAGGCCATCTTCCTAAAGAACTGGGCCAATTGCATCGTTTGAGGCTCATTCAATTAAGCTTCAATGGCCTTAATGGTGAAATTCCATCATGGCTTGGGAGTTTACATAAAGCTGAAAAGTTGAGAATGAGAAATACTATTACATGCCTAATCGCTGAAACAATTGTTAACATGTCCAACCTAGAGATCTTGGACTTGGGATCCAATCAACTATTTAGTCAGTTTCCATCTTTCATCTTCAATACTTCCTCTTTGAAAGAGATTTTCTTAATGATAATAGTTTTTCTGGTAAATTGCCCCATGACTTGTGTGTCCACCTTATTAAACTTGAGATGCTTGACTTGGATATAAATGAATTATCAGATTACATTCCATCAAGTATAGACAAACACAGCAATCTTCAAACTTTAGCATTGGTTGAGAATCAATTGAATGGGGTCATTCCAAAAAACAATGGGAATTTAACACGACTAAAAGAACTACATTTGTCTTTAAATAACTTAGAAGGTATGCATTTTCCCCAAGATTCTTTAGTCTAAACGCATTTAGATTTTCTTTAAATTTTGGTTTGTAATAGATACCAAAAGAAAAGACATTTTTTCCCCTCAAGGCAAAATGATTAATTTGCTGAACCAATATATTTAGATATGATTAAAACCTGACCTCTTCAAACAAAAAGAAAATCTCTTTGATTTGCGCTAACAAAATAGGTGACAACTTGATTTTTCCATTATGTTAGCCGGTGAAATTCCTGAGGAAACTAGTAATCTTTTTAGTTTGGAGATTCTAAATGTTCAACAAATGAGAGGGAGAAGCCTTCTTGGTCAGATTCTGACTTCCTTCTTCAACATTTCAGCTCTCATCATTATTGCTCTCAGCGACAATAGTTAACCGGGTAGTTTGCCTCATGGTATGTGTCACCAACTCACCATCTTCCCAAGCTTGAAGGGCTTTACCTGGATTCAAATGAATTAACTGGTAATATTCCATCAAGCATAGAAAAATACTACAACCTGCAAAATTTAAAGTTATCAACAAATCAATTCATCGGGCTCATTTTTTATAAGAACTCAAGAAGAAAAACCCTGAAGTCTCAATGTTAGGCCTCATTTTTTTCAAAATCAAGCTAGAGGAAATAGGTTCCTGTTTGCACGTGTAAACATCAGCGTCGTTTCGCAAGGGATTGCAACTATTTCACCATAATCAAAATCACGAATTCTTAGTTGTGTAATTCGATAATGTGAATGAAAATAATGAAGGGTTTAAGCCAGGTAGTAAGCATGTTAGGCAAAAGGAGAATGTAAGAGAGAAAGTAACTTGTAAGAAGCCGAATCAAGAGAAGAACAAGAAGATAGCTAAGGTTAAAATAAGCCAAGGAGAGTTTTTGGTAAATATTCTTTAAAGTCTAGTGGCTGCATTAGTGAAGCCAAGAATGTTCAGATTAATCGAGGTGCAAATTCAAAGGTAAAAAAAGTCCATTGGAGAGGCTAATTCAAAGGCAAAAAGTCCATTAGAGATGCAAATTCAAAGAAAAAAAGTCCATTGGTGATGGTAAATCAGAAGGAAATACATGTTTCTGAGAAGAAAGAAAAAGAATCAATGCGAACCCAAGAAAATTGATTACTCTAAGAATAACTCAAAGGGTTGAAGCCTTGTTCCTGTCCTCACTGTAAATAACTTGGCAGCCCAATAATGTTAGATCATGAACTTGCTAAGCCAACAATGTTAATGATTGCACAAAAAAATGAAAAAAATATATACAAAGACTATGCATTCATTAACTTCTAACATGAAGGAGAATATAAGGTTTCATGGGATGGTAGCTTTCGAAATCCTGCCAATTAAAGGTTTAACCACCTCTTGTTTAAAAAAGCTAGCCGAAAGAGAGTTTAGAGTTGTGAATAAACTCTGTTTCCTAGTTTCTGAATTTTCACAAGTAACCTAGATTTTTTTTCTCCTAGGTTTGGTGCTCACCTCTCAAAACACAGTTCACCATAAGCTAAGGCTAATAGATTATACGTTTTGCCAAAAAAAATGCAATGAATCCAACAGAATTAATTTATGTGACCAAAAGAAGTAACTTGGAGAACTATAGCTCTAATATTCACAACAATCTATTTAATACTCTGAGATCATCAATATGTATTTTTTTGTTTCATCTTTTATTCATTCAACTACCAATCATGAAAGTAACCATCACATTGAGTACTTTGATCAAAACAACAATAATAAAATAACATTAATTACCCAATTCAAGCATCTTAAACATAATGGAAGCAAAGACAACAGGTCAGTACGTTGATTTACCAAAATAATTTATTAAGAAATTATTTAGATAAACGAAGAAAAGGGCGTACCAAAACAAAAATGGTTCTAAATGGCCAGGCCTTCTTTCAACTTTCAACTATTGACTATGGAGATGAGAGGGCTCCGCTACGCGTTTCTCTAACTGTAGTTTGCACCTTGAAAAGTTACATTCATAAATTGGAAAACGCCCAAAGCCAAATTGGGAATGACAAAAGGACAGGTACTAATAATCTAATCTTTAATGCCAAATCAGGTTAAATTGGGTAATGGTAAAATAAAAAACATAAAATAAATTTAAAAAAAACTAAAATTATTGCCTTCTAAAACCTAATGCGAGAAAGAATGAGACAAAGCCAAGCCTTCAGGTGGAGGGACGATTCCAACAGCGAGAAACGGAGAAATGGAAAAACGATTGAAAGATGAAAAGTGAGGAAGATGGATTTCAGAAGGGATCTTTAAATTGAAACTAAATTTTATTTAACAGTGGCGTTTGAGTTAAAATGCCACAACATAAAATAGAGGAGTTTCTTTTATAAAACACTGCTAATTTTGCAACTTTAGCGGCATTTATTCTTCAAATGCCTCTAATTTCACTGTTCCAAAGTACATTTTAAATTTTGAGCGCGTAAAAGAAGAAAGAGGACGCAATTCATTTACAAAGTTAGTGGCATTTATAATTAAAACGCTACTAATTTCAATAATTTAGTAACATTTATGCCATAAATGTTAAAATTTTTATATAATCGTGTTTAAATTTAAAAAGCTACTAATGTCTTTAAAAATTAAATACAATAACATTTTTCAATCAAACGCCGAGATAAAATGCCATTATAATCTTCATTTGCTATTGTGGATCCAAAAACATTCTATTTAATTTCTATTTAATTTGTTTTTTTCTTATCAGTTCATAATTTCTGTAGAGTTATTTTGGTTTTATATAGTTTATTTTTTAATTTTTTTAGAATTTTTTTTTATTTCCATACTGAAAATATATATTTTTAAATTTAGTGTTCTATGAATTTTAGAACTAAAATGTAATTATTAATATCGAGGCAATGCTTAGGTTAAAGTCTAAGAATATGCTTGAAAGTTCATTTTTAGTTTGAAGCACAGGTCAATACTAAAAGATGCATGAATTTTAACAGGTAATTTACCATCCATTACTAAGGCTCCAAAACATGAAATGCTTGCACTGTGGGGAGATAATCTTAGCGGAAAAATTCCAAACTCTATCTCCAATGCTTCCATGCTTAAGATGCTTGTATTAGAAAATAACTCTTTCGCCGGCCACATTCCGAATACACTTGGCAACTTAAGACAACTTGAGTGGTTCCAAATAAATAATAATTATTTTACCACAGAATCTGCTGCGGTTCCAAGTCTGCTGGCCATGAGTGGAGCTTTCTTTCTTCTTTGGCAAATTGCTGGAATTTGAAACATCTAGTAGTTTCAGGAAATCCATTGAATGGCATTCTTCCAACTTATTTCGGGAATCTTTCAACATCTCTTCAATATTTTTATGCAAGTGGTTGTGAGCTTAAAGGTAATATTCCATAGGAAGTCGGTAACTTATGCAACATGTTGCTTTTAGAAATTATTTAGTAAGTTTGGATCTTTCTCCTAATAAGTTAGGAGGGCGTATCTCAGAAATTATTTGTGAGTGGAAGAGATTATATTGCTTGGAATTATCGTTGAATAATCTGCATGGACCTATGCCCAATTTTTTGGGAAATTTGACTTCTCTAAGAATTCTTTACTTGGATTCCAACATATTGAGTTCTGCAATACCCTCAACTTTGTGGAGTCTTAAAGATATCTTAATATTCATTTGTCGTCAAATTACCTTACCAATTCAGATCTATTTGATGTTGGAGATTTAAGGTCTCTAGCTTATTTGAACTCGCCAAGAAATTTATTAACGAATATTATCTCGCCTACAATTGGCGGTCTTGAAAGTTTGATTTCTTTAGATTTATATAATAATAAATTACATGGTCATATCCCTGAATCATTCGGTGGCTTGATTGAGTTGGAATTATTGGATTTATGCAATAACAATCTCTCTAAAGTGATTTCCAATTCTTTGGAAAAGCTTTCAAATCTAAATTATTTTGACGTGTCTTCAATAGACTGGAAGGAAAAATTCCAAGTGAAAAACTTTTTGGAAAATTTTCTAGTTCATCATTCATGAAAAATTATGCACTTTGTGGTCCACCTGGATTAGTAGTCCCACCTTGTAAGAGTAACATCCATAAAAATTCCAAGATGACCATATTGCTCTATTTAAGGTATGGTTTACCAATAATTGCTATTGCAGGAGATATAATAGTAATAACTACTGTACAGAAAATGCCAAACTAGGAGTACAACTCTATCAGTGAAGGAAAATTTATTATCTTTGAAAACATGGAGAAGAATTTCGCATGCTGAACTTTCACAAGCAACTAACGGATTTGATGAACACAATAGGCTTGGTTTATGGAGTTTTAGATTTATATATAAAGGGAGGCTTTCAGATGGAACGAATGTTGCAATAAAAGTTTTCAATTTGCAGATTTAAAGAGCATTTAGGAGTTTTGACATTGAATGTGAAGCAATGCATAATATAGTTCATCATAATCTTGTCAAGGTCATCACTTGCTGCTCTAATGTTGATTTTAAAGCCTTGGTGCCTGATTTTATGTCTAATGGAAGTCTTGAGAAATGGTTACATTCCGAAAACTATTTTCTTGCTATCTTACAAAGAATCAACATCATAATAGATGTTGCATCAGCTCTACAATGCCTCCAGACTGGACATCCAACACCTATAATCCATTGTGACCTCAAGCCAAATAATATTCTATTAGATGAAAATAGGGTTGCACGTGTGGGAGATTTGGCATTACCAAATTGTTGGGAGAAGGTGACATAATGACAAAAACTATGACTCTTGCTATTATTGGCTATATGGCACAGTTGAATTTTTAAGTTTTGTATGATCACTTTTCCATTTGACATTTTTTCTGTCTTTCATGTAAAAATGTAGCATTACTAACGCTTTCAATTATGTTTCAAATGCAGAATTTGGCTCAGCAGGAGTTGTTTCTATAAAATGTGACACATCTAGTTATGGGATTGTACTAATAGAAACTTTTACAAGGAAGAAACCAACTGATGAAATTTTTACTGAACCAATTACTATAAGGAATTGGATGAAAAGGTCACTGTCTAAAGGAATCATTGATACGGTAGATGCCGATTTATAAAGAAGAGAGGATCAGTATTTCACTGTTAAAGGAAACTGTATATCGTCCATTATAAAGCTAGCTTTGCATTGTTCAGCTGAGTTACCTGAAGAAAGAAAAGATATGAAGGATGTTGTGGTTGAGCTTAAGAAAATCAAACAAAAGTTTCTAAACAGCATGAAAAAGGATTAAAAAATAAGGTGAGAAATGTGTACGTTTATGATTATTAATTTACTCTTAATTTCGTGTTTGATTCAGCCTCTTAATTTATTCTGTCGTGACTTGGCTTGATTATCTATTAAAGCAGGGAAAATTTTTATTTTAAGAGATAATCATAACAAATATATAAAAATTATCCTTAATTGATCAATCAATTGAGGGCAATTTTGAAATAAATCAAATTAAAGGGCAAAGATTGATGGAAAAGAAAAAAAAAACATATATATTCATGATACTTAGTGATGTTTTTCACGTTATAATCATATTTAAAATATTATATATAAATTTTGACATCTTAATAATTTGTATTATATAGATTTTGATTCATTTATGTATTCATATCGTTTTAGTATTATTTTTCATGTTATATTATGTTTTTATTATTTTGTGTTGTGATTGAAATTATCAGGTTTTAATTGGTATTTTGTGTTGTGCTCAAAATTGTTAGGTTTAATTGGTATTATTTAAATAGCTCTAAATTTTATGTCACATTCATTTTATATAAATTTCGACATATTTGTGTATTCATGTTGTGGTCATATTATTTTTATGTTGTATTGTATTTTAATTATTTTTTTATGTTATATTTGTGGTGGCACACTTTTAATTTTATATCACATGTCTCTTTATTTTTTTGAACAATAAGGTCATATTAGTTTTTTTTTTTATATTATTGAATAAAAAATTATTGTATTAATAAACTATCGATCAAAATTAAAATATTGAATAATAATATGAGATGTGTTGACGTAAGTAATTTTTTTAAAAAAATTAAGTGTTGAATCAAAATAAAAATAGTATGAGGATTAAATAGTAAAAATAACTATGTTAAATAATGGTATAAGTTATGAGTTACTAGATTATAGTTGTTAAATTTATTTTATTATTTTATATTTTTTAATATGAATATAAATGATGGATATCTATGTAATTTAAATAAATTAAATTTTGATATCCATCTTTTTTTTTTACATAAAATGTTCATACAATGAATCAGATTTGTGTATTCATTTTGTACTTTTGTACTTTTGTTATATTTATTCTTTATTTTAAAAGTTATCCTTTAAGTTGGGATATTTTATATAATTTATCATAATAATTTAATTTTAACTTTAAAATTATGTTATTTTTTGTGCTATTAATCATATTAAATGTATTATCAATAATAATAAAATTGAAGCAATGTGAGGATTTAAACACTAGAACACCTAATATTTAACATCTAAGATTTTAAAAGCGTTCAAACTTAATTCACGTGACATTTAAATAAGAGCTTAGTTATAGATATACAAGACCATTGTATTATCCATCTCAATGAAGCCTATCCTATAAATACACAAACTTTGAAAATACATGAACTAATTTTCTCTCTTTGCTCACACAATTGCTCTCATGCACTAGGCTTTCTTTGCAATTCAAAGTTTTACCGCAAAATCAATATTGAGACTGGCAGTCAAAACGAGCGTCCCCTTCCATGAATTCCAGTTTATGTCTGCAATGGGGATTAAACATAATATTTACTGAGGATTTCAACTTGGCTGCACTTTTGTAGTTGGATTTTCCCTTTGCTTCTCTCTAGTTAAACATAATATTTAATTTTATCCCCAAAAAAAGAAAAAAAAAGTTTTGAGATACGCATTCAATTTCACTTTTATGTTAAAATAGCTGCATCATGTTTTCGGTAACAAAATATATATATATATATATATATATATATATGAACTATCGAACTCCAGAAGATGAGTTAAAGCAATCGTCTGCAACATAGCTGACAAGTAATGGTGCCAGGGGGCTCAGAACAAGGTATGGATCTCTACTCAATTTGGTTATAAAAGTGTAATTTTTCTTAAACTATGGATGTTGGAATTTCCTATTTAAGAGAGGTATTTTCGGTTGGCATGTTGTCTTCACCAGGAATTTCTAAAAGAATTATCTTGTTTAATATTATGTAGAAATAGTTGTACCTTATTTACTTTAGGAATTAATGTTTTTTTTCTTGGCATTTCATAGTTAGAAGACATTCCTCAAAGGATTCAAAAAAGGACCTTTGGATTCAGAGTTTGGCCAAGTAATAATGGTGTAGGATATGTATTGATAATGTTATCAGAATCAGACTAGCTAGGAGGCCTCCTGATCAAATAGATGTTGCTTACATGTCTCTGTTCTTGGGTTGAACGCTAGCTGAGCCTTATAAAAACTTGAAACATAGCTTGGAAGGGAAGATTGAATGAAGAGGAAGCCAGGAAACCGAGAGAGTTTTTGGTTAGGGGAATGGAATGGGTTTCAATTGGATTTTCCACAAGTTGGCTTATTTTCAATCAAACACAAGGTTTGATATGTGTGATCGATCGTTATTTAAAAAATTTATAAAACCAGTCGATGACATGTAGAAATTTTACCCTTTTTGAAGTGTTTTCTAAGTATCTATCTATCTTCTTCTTAGTTGTTTAATGATGTAGAGACAAGTCTAACACACTGATATATGGATAGCCTGCCTCTGCCTTATCAAGTTTGCTGTTTTGGTTTTATTTTAGATTTTATTTAATTATAGTTAATCTAGGGTGATGGATTCTTCCGAAGTTGGAAATGGGTGCCTAAATCACCTTCTATTTTAAATGAAAATTATCTTTTTCTATTTAGCTATGGGAAAATTAAAATGAAAATTTCATTTGTAATAGTTGTCAGTCATATCCTATCGAACTGTGTTTTTTGGCTACGCAATCAGTGCTTGTCTTGATCCAAAAACAAAAAGTAGACCACTAAGAAGAATGAAACCTTGCAAGCCTTAAGGCAGGATCCATGGCCAATGGCCTATGGGGCTATCGAAGTTCCAAGAATTATGCTTCTCTCTCTCTCTCTCTCTTTAAGGAATCCATCTCAATTCTCATTGCATCAGAATGCAAAATCAAAGTCTACATATATACTACCAGGAATTCCATATGACAGAAGTACCAGAGGGTTTGTGAAGCCTCGGCCTGTTCATCCAATGCTCAACTTAATCAAGACTCAAGCTTCCAAATATTTTTATTCCTATTTGAATTCAGGGACCGACCGGGAAATAGAACTCTTGATACTGAACTTTTTTTTTCCTTTACATTGATTCCTTTTATACATTGAGAGTTTAATTTTTCTTATTTTATTATTCAAAAAACTTATTATAAGTTGTGAAATTTAAATCTTTTTAATCTCTTAATTTTTTAAAATTAATTACATGCGTGATCTCTAATTAAATTATATTTTAAATTGATCTAAAATTTTAAAATGCATCAATTAAATTTTTAATTTCAAGTTTCATATCAATTTAGTTCTTCCGTCAGTAGAATCGTCAGAACAGTCGTTAAAATAATTAGTGACATGTGATTGCTGATATCACGCTGATGTAATCTTTTCTTTTTTCATTACTCTATTTTTTTTCTTTTTCAAATTTTATATTTTGCTTTTTCTTTTTTATAAATAAAAACAAAAAAATATCATAATTTGAATTAATTTTTGAAAATATAATTAATTTTTAAACATATAAAATATTTATTTAAAATTAATTTTATAAAAACTATTTTTTATTTTTTTGTTTCTTTTATTTTTTTTCATTTTATCATCTTTTATAATTTTTTTTTTTGGATAAGTAAAATTTTATTATCTAAGAAGTAGTAAAAGGCTGCTACAATTGTACAAAGGCTATCATCTTTTATAAATTAACTAAAACATACTAGTAATTTATTTTATGATGTAAATTAATTTTATAAATATTAAATAATCTATAAAATGTAAAATATTTATTTACATTAATTTTTTTAATTTTTTATTTCTTCTATATTATATTTTTCTTTCTCATCCTCTTTATCAATAAATACAAAAATAAATGATAATTATATCATAATTTATATTATTATTGTAAAAAATTAAGACTTTATTAAAAATTATAAAATATTTCTTTTCATTAATTTAAATTATAACATAAATTATTATTTATTTTTCTTTGTATTTATTTATAAACAAAAAAAACGGAAAATAAAAATGAGAAAAAAGTAAATATTTTAAATATTTTTATAAAATTAAATTATAATTTTATAATTTTTTATTTTTTATTTACTTATAAAGAGGAGAAAAACCATAATATAGGAAAAATAAAAACTAGAAAATTAAATAAACATTTTATATTTTTATAAATTATTTAATATTTATAAATTTATTAAAATTATTATAAAATTTTAATTATGTTTTAGCTTATTTATCAAGAAAATAAAAAGAAAATAAAAATTTTAAAATTAATTTTTATAAATTTAATTTTTAATAAATATTTTATATGTTTATAAATTAATTATTTTTTCACAAATTAATTCAAATTATAATATAAATTTTTTTATTTTTTGTATTTATTTATAAAAAATAAGATTAAAAACTTTGAAAAAGGAAAAAGGAATAAAATAAAGGAATAAAAAAATGATTACACTAGCATGACATCAGCAATCACTTGCCATTTATCATTTTAACGATTAATCTGACTGTTTTACTATGAACTTGATTGATATAAAATTTTGTATTTAGAGACTTAATTGATACGTTTTAAAGTTTGAAAATAATTTAATATGTGATTTAAAGTTTGGAGACCAAGCAAGTAATTGATCTTATTTTTTTATTTTAAATATCATACCATCTATTATATATTTTGTATAACAAATATAAAAGTACAAATATAAAGAATTTTTGAACGGATGAAACTGGTGATCGTTGTTCACTATATTTTTAAATAACAATTATAAATATTTTTTTATAATTCATACCATTTATCCAATTTATAACAGAGACATTTAATCTCATTAAAATATTTTGCTTAAATGGATTTAATAACAAAATTTATCAAATTCATGAGTGAAAAGTTTAATTTGGTTAAAATTTTTTGTTAAATATACTTATTTTATTATAAGTAAAAAGAATTAAAAGTTTACATTGAATTTCTTTATTTTTAAAATTCTAAAATAGAACAGAGTTAAAATTTATGTTTATTTTTTTATCTTCATAGTATTAATTTTACATTAACATTAAAAAAAATTATATTACCTTAATAGAATTTGAAAAGGGAACAAATTTAAATCTTAATGTGAACTTCTATTACGTTTATTTATTTGTTAAATATACATAAAAAATAAAATAATAAGTATTCACATTTGATATTATTTATTAATGTTAAAATTACGTATCTAACATTAAATCTTTTTTCAAATGGTCGGATTAGTCGAACTGAAATAAATTTGATTTTTAAAAAAATCACTAAAAGGAAACCCTAAACCTAACATTAACAGCAAAAAGAAAAAGATCATTGGATTGTATTTAATATATGGTTAATGGCTTAGCTTGACGATAGGTCAAGTTTATTTGCTTAATGAGTTTCCTGCCAATTAAACTTGTTTAGAGGACCTAAATTTCAACTGGCTTGCAATTGGAGTCTTCACCATGGAATGCAATAAAATTACCTATATAAAAAAATATATTGACTTTTATTCAAACTATTTTTAGATTTGTATACTTGATTTACGTAACAAAGTCTTTGTAATTCTCTTAGTTTAATTTTTTTTATTTTAACTTTATTTAATTGTTTAAAAGAAAAAAAAAAACAAACGTAGGAAGTGAAGAAAAAATGTTCGAAAGCACATTGGGAGAAAACCTGTTTAATTTTCCACTGAGAATAATAGGTTAGGATATTGTCTATTTTATTATTTTTTATTTTTAATAATATTATTATAATTCATATATATGTAAGACTGTTTTTTATAATAAATTATGAAAATCATATTTATAAAAAAAAATTAAAATTATATTTAAAAAATTAACTATAACCCAAAGACCCGTGTAAAAATAGGAAAAAGAAAAATCTCATCAAACAAGCCTAACTTGAGCAAAAGTCCAGTCAATAATTAAAAGTAAAGTATAACCTCAAAGACCGTCTAGAACTGGAAAAAAATAAATGTCAAGTTTTGTCGTTTTCGTAACAGTTGAAATAAAAGGAAAATAGCATGTGGACTTTAATGTAATTAAAAACTAGTATCATATTCCCGCTTCGCATAAAAATTATATTCATTTTATAAATTTAATTATTATTAATTAAAAATTAATTATAATAAAATTTATTAATATATACGTATTTAAAATTGAATATAAATTTTAATTGATTTGAAGCTATCGAGTAAATCTATTACTCTAAATATATTATTTAAAAATAAAATAATTAATAATTTTTTTAAATTTTTAAGTTTTTATTAAATAATATTTATTTATTTAAACTTGATATGGATTTTAAATCAACCCATAAGTCAAAGTGTAGATTAACCACTTTAAATATATCATTTAAAAATAAAATTAAAATAATTATTAAAATAAATATTTTTAAACTTTTTTCGTTGGTCGGCTCAAGTATCAATTCCAAACTTATCTTTAAGTTAACATGTGGATTAATTCTTTTAAATAAACTTCTAAAATTAAAATTAAAATAATTAATAAAATTTTATTTTATTTTATTTTTAGTAGATTTAGTATAAAATCTAAATTGATATATGACTCAATATACGGACCAACCCTCTAAATATATCATTCAAAAATAAAATAAAAATAATTAATAAGATAAAAATTTTAAATTTTACCGAAATGGTTGGGTACGTATATTAAATTAAGCCATAACTTAATCTATAGATTAACAGTTTAAATACATAATCTAAAAACTGAATGAAAATATCAATTAATAAAATAATTTGTTATGTACATGTCATAAAATAATTTATGAATTTAAGATTTAATATAAAATATTTTAAATATTTTATTATTTTTAAATAATTTTTTTAACATATATAATTTTTATATATTATATACATTATATATTATATATAAGATATATTGGTGGGGGATAAGCTCCTTAGTTAGGGAACCGACCCACAATGTTTATTTTTTAAGTATAAAAATAATAATAAATAAATAAAAATAAGAGTAAAATAATAATTATAGTCTTTTTATTAATAATTTTAATAATTACTATTTATTGTTTTGAATTATTTTTTTTAATTTTACTCTTTTTTAATAATTATCAATTTATTTTTTTAAAATTTTACTATTTATTTTTTTAATTTTACTATTTACTTTTCTAAAATTATTTTTTTTAATTTCACTTTTTTATAATAATTATCAATCTATTTTTTTTGAAATTCTTCCATTAGAGAAGTGTCTCAAACTAATTATCAATTTATTTTTTAAAATTTTACTATTTTTTAAAATTATTTTTTTAATTTTATTTTTTTATAATAATTATCAATCTTTTTTTCTAAAATTCTTCTTTAAGTAGTTGGACAAAAATAACTTTATAAATTTAAAGAATACCTCTTGAGATTTTACTATTTTTTTTTAAATTATGTTTTCTATTTTATTTTTTATAATAATTATCGATCTGTTTCTTTTTTTTTGAAATTTTACTATTTTATTTTTTAAAATTATTGTTTCTTATTTTATTTTTTTATAATAATTATTAATCTGTCTTTTTTTCTGAAATTCTTTCTTTAGAAGTTGGATGAAAATATCTTTATAAATTTGAAAAATACCACCTGAGCCCTAAAACTCAAAAATAATAAGAGTTTTTTTTTAATTTTATTTTTTTATAATAATTATCAATTTTTTTCTGAAATTTTTCTTTAAGTAGTTGGACAAAAATAACCTTATAAATTTAAAAAATATCTCTTAAAATTTTATTTTTTTTGAAATTATATTTTCTAATTTTACTTTTTTATAATAATTATCAATCTATTTTTTTTAATTTTACTATTTTTTAAATTATTATTTTTAATTTTATTTTTTATAATAATTATTAATCTGTTTTTTTTTTAAATTTTTTTTAAAAATTGAACGAAAATATCTTTATAAATTTAAAAAATATCATCTGAATTCTAAGGAAAAAAAAATAACGGTAGGTATAAATGTGATTGAGAAATGTCAAATTTCTTCTCTCCAAATTTCCCACGGAATAATTAGGTGGAAAATTGATGAGAAAATTTTACATAGAGATTACGGCAAAAAAATATAATATAATTTTTATATATTTTATTATATTATAATTATATTTAAAATATTTTATATTTATATAAATTTTAATAAGATTATATAAATTTTAAAATATTTATATTTTTATCTTATATTTAATTATTTTTATATTATATTTAAATAAATGTGTATAATATTATTAGATTTACTTTCAATTACTGACACAGGCCTCAGACTTCACGCCTTAATTATTTTGACTTTGTGGTTGCTAATTGATTTGCCAAAGAATATGATTGGTGTGGAAAGCAAAAATAACCCAAGGAATGGGTCAAGGAATTTAACCAATATAGTCCGAAGTAGCTTTAGAGGTCAGCAGCTGTGGAACAGTTTGGATACTACGAACATTTCCAGCTTCCAAAGAAGAAAATTATCCCTGATGTCATATCATGTAATCTTACCCGACATCCAGAAGTCTCTTCCGTCTTTTACAAGAAGATCGTGGTCGTCGTCTTCGCACTACAAAATAAAAAAATAACATAAAAAATAAAAAAAATTATATTTTAAATTTAATAATAAGAATAGAATAATTATTTTTTTAATTTAATAGTATTAAAAACAGAATTTATTTATAAAATTATTTAGAAATTTAATTTTAAAATATGATTTTTATTGATTATTTTTTCATTAAAAATTTTTAAAAATAATTTTTTTATTTTTCAAAAATAATTATAAATCATCTTTAGTTTTTTAAAATTTTATAGTGTCGTGATTATTCATCTTGCCAAGTGAGATGCCTTATTTGGTGGGGTTTGATAGTCCATAAACCAACAGCTCTTGATGTGTGTTATTATTCACTTTAAAAACAAAATCCTATTATTTTTATGATATTAGTTTATTCTAAAAAGTGCATTGTATGTAAGATAATATAATACATTAACGTTATTATTTGAAATGCAATTTCTATTACAATAATAAATATTTTATCTTTTTAATAAAAAATAATAATATGCATAACGTATACAAGTATATATTATATCAATATAATTAAATTAATTTATCTTATTTAACTTTAAGATTTGATTAATGAAAGAGATTTAAAATTTTATTTTTATTTTTTATTTTTATAATTGATTGAATAGCCTAAATAGTTTAACTTGGTAGAGTTATTTGATAGTTATATGTAAGGGATTTGGAATCAAATTGCCGATTAATTTAAAGTTTTGGGCTTATAGAAAGGGGCATTTTACTATCGGGTAATTATCTATTTTGTGTGGTTACGTACATATATCATGGTTCTTTCAGAAAATGTAAAGGTCAAAAGCTGCTTCAGGCAAATGTCACGGTCCGCCCACAAGACCTACAGCTTGTGTCTTGGTCCGTGACGCAACCCTATACCTTAAAAGTTTGAGTCTCGATTCATGCTACAAATATTTATATTAATTTTAAATATATATTAATATCTAAATTTTTTGAAAAAAGATCACTTTTCATAAAATGTAAAAATTTTAAATTTTAACATAAATTTAATTTTAAAAACTTTATTATGAATAAAAACTTAATTTGAGAGAATTTTTCGAGATATTAAAAAACTTGGAAGAATTAGATAGAACAAAAAAAATAAAAATAATTTTTTTTGAGTCAACCGTCGTTAAAATAAATAAGGGATACAATAAAATCAAACTAATGTGTTGAGGATGATGACCGGTGGTAAACGCAAATGTCAAACAAGGTGTAGAACATTGATTAAATTTTTAGTTGCTGTGAAATTACTGTAGGAGAGTTGTGTAAGAGTTAAAACCTATTTAAGCATGCCTTCTAGGCTTTTGATTGATCATCCAACTATTTTCATCAATTTAAGTTTCCTCTTCCTCCCTTCTCTCTTTTTATTTACGTACATCCCATGATCATGAATTATAACATTTGCTTTTATCTTCTTTTCCTTCTGTTGATACGATGTTCCATGATTAGCTTAGCTATGTCTGTCAAGAATTTAACCACCGATCGATCTGCACTTCTGAAGTTTAAAGACCATATTCTTGATTCTCAAAATGTCTTGCGAAACAATTGGGTGGCCTCTAGCTCTGTTTGCAATTGGGTTGGTGTTTCTTGTGGTGTCAAACATGGAAGAGTCACATCTTTGAATCTTCCTAACCTGAATCTTACAGGAACTATTCCTCCGTGCCTTGGAAATCTCTCATTTCTACGCTATCTCGACTTGAGCAGCAACAATTTCTATGGCCATCTGCCTAAGGAATTGGGGCAACTGCATCGTTTGAGGCACATTCGCTTAAGCCTGAACGGCCTTCGTGGAGGAATTCCATCATGGCTTGGGAACTTGCATAGAGTTGAAAAGTTGAGAATGGGAAATAATAATTTTACAGGTACAATCCCTCACACAATTGTTAACTTGTCGAAACTAGAGATCCTGGACTTGGGGTTCAATCAATTGTCTGGTCACATTCCACATTCCATCTTCAATATTTCCTCTTTGAGAAAGATATTTCTTCAAAGCAATAGTCTTTCTGATAGTTTGCCAGATGATTTGTGTGTCAATCTTTCTAAACTTGAGGAGCTTTACTTGTTTATAAATAAATTATCTGGTCATATTCCATCAAGTATAGGCAAATGCAGTAACCTTCGAGTATTATCCTTGCATATCAATCAATTCAATGGGCTCATTCCGAGAAATATTGGAAATTTGACACGGCTCACAGGAATACATTTGGGTTCAAATAATTTGGAAGGTGTGCAATGTTCTTGGATTCTTTAGTCTAAACATATTTTTGATCTTTATCATTTTGGTTTGCAGTAGATACCAAAAGTAAGAACTTTTTTCTTCGAATTTATTGAATCGGTTATTTATATCTACATTTATATCTATATTAAATAAATATATATATATATATATAAAAGGACAAACTCGAAAACTACAAATAATGTGCTTAACATATATTTTATAATTTATTATATTATTTTTCTTTAATTAATACAATTTTTATTAGATTAAAACATTGATTTTTTTCATTATCAATGGTGAAGTTTTTATTAAAGTAAAGAAACTTTCCTTCATTAATAATTTCTTAATAAATTAAATATCGAATAATTTTAATTAATTATCTATTTCCTTGAAGTGATTAGATTTTCTTTAATTAAAAATTTTCTTATTAAATTAACTACTTTATTAAAGTAAATTATCTTAATAAAATTACAACGCAACATGAGACATGAAAAAATAAATTAAAATTCTTAAGTGGTCAAATGATCAGTGATATTGTGAAAGGACGACGTTAAATTAAATGCCAACCTTATATTGTTTTGCATTTAAAGGTACAAGTATTTAAAAAAAATTAATTTATGCTAACAACATAGGTAGCCTAAGGTAGCCTAACCTTCTTTCTTCTACTATGTTTACAGGTGAAATTCCTGGGGAAATGGGTAATCTTCTTAGTTTGGAGATCCTAAATATTCGGGAAATTAGAGGCCTTAAAGGTCAAATTCCTGCTTCTATTTTTAACATTTCTACTTTGAAGATTGTTGGTTTGCTCTACACTGGTCTATCAGGTAGTTTGCCTGATGATCTATGTCGTCATCTTCCCAAACTCAAGAAGCTCTACTTGAATTCGAATAAATTATCTGGTAACATTCCATCAAGTATTCTGAATTCATCCACGCTCGAAGAAATAGGACTATTTGAAAACAAGTTTGAAGGTACGTCTTTGCCTTCGATTTTCTTTCCAAGTCCAAAAACATTCTATTCAATTTGTTTATTCCTTTCGGTTCATGCTTTCTGCTCAGTTATTTTGCCTCTTTTATTTTTTCTTCAAAGATAACATCGGCAATAAAAATTAAACTACTCCGGTGTTAGTCATTTCCAATAAAAAATTGAACGTTTTTGCTTCTTTGTTTTCTTAATAAAACTATATATTCAATATAAAATACTAGTGGCTATAAAAACCCACACACAAAAACCCCAACTATATTAAATTATAAATACCAAGCTTTTATATTGAATTTTTTTTTTTTTGTAAAAAGAATTTTGGCATATAAATGTTTTTCAATTTGATTTGTGTTACTTATATATGAAAAATAAAGGAATAGTAACATCTAATCACTTTAAAACAATTCTACGTAGGTAAAACCAATTCTAAGTAGTTATAGCTAGGCAAAGATGGTTTTAAATTTTTTTGTCTGTAGGAACGAGCTTGAATTTTTTTATGACGTCATAAACTTTTCATTGTTTTCTCGAGTCGTAACATGCTAATTTCTAATCATATCATTCACATTTTATCGTTTACAGAAAATTAAAATAACAATAATCTTCTTATTGTGTGTCAATGTGATTAGTACGATTTTCACCTTAAATTTTATTTGACTTTGAATTTCATGAATGAAGGGGAAAAAAAACTTTAATTTTAATATATTTTATACTTTTTTTTTTAATTAGAGTTGAAAAGTAATTCGGAGAATCGAGACAAGACTTAGGCAAAAATTCCAAGAATCCCCTTAGGACTTAATTTTTAGTCCGAAACACGTAATATTAAACGATGCAATTTTAACAGGTAACTTGCCACCCATTGCCAAAGCTCCAAAACTTGAGAGGCTTATACTGTGGGGAAATCATCTTAGTGGAAACATTCCACTCTCTATCTCCAATGCTTCCGCGCTCAAGATGCTCGTATTAAAAAACAACTCCTTCTCTGGCCAAATTCCGAATATGCTTGGCAACTTAAGACAACTTGAGCGGCTCCAAATTAGTCGTAATCATTTGACCACAGTTTCTGCTACTCGTGAATGGAGCTTTCTTTCTTCTTTGGCAAATTGCAAGAATTTGAGAATTCTAGCAGTTTCAGAAAATCCATTGACTGGACTTCTTCCAACTTATATTGGAAATCTTTCAGCATCTCTTCAATATTTTTATGCTGGAAGTTGTGAGCTTGAAGGTAATATTCCCATGGAAGTCAGTAACTTGAGCAACATCCTGCTTTTATCCCTTGACAATAATGCAATGAGTGGATCTCTTCCAGCATCAATAGGAGGATTAAGAAATCTCCAGGCTTTGGGTCTTTCCGCTAATAGATTTGAAGGGCTCATCTCTCAAAATCTCTGCGGTTTGGAAAGATTATATCATCTCGATTTGTCTCTTAATAAGCTTTATGGAACTATACTCGCATGCTTGAGTAATTTGACTTCTTTGAGATATCTTTATATGGATTCCAACAAATTGAGTTTTACAATACCCAAAACCTTGTGGAATCTTAAAGATATCTTACAAATTGATTTCTCATCAAATTACCTTAGCAATTCAAATCCACTTGATGTTGGAGATTTAAGGGCTTTAGTTTATTTGAATTTGTCAAGGAATCTACTCACGAGTGATATTTCATCTACAACTGGGGGCCTTCAAAATTTGGTTTATTTAGATTTATCTAATAATAAATTACATGGTCATATTCCCGAATCATTTGGTGGCTTGATAAGTTTGGAAGTCCTAGATTTAAGCAATAACAATCTCTCTGGAGTCATTCCCAAGTCTTTGGAAAAGATTGCAAATCTAAAATATCTTAATGTGTCTTTCAATAGACTAGAAGGAGAAATTCCCACTAGAGGATGTTTTGGAAACTTTTCCAATAAATCATTCTTGAAAAATTATGCACTTTGTGGTCCACCTAGATTGCTAGTCCCACCTTGCAAGAGTGGCATCCACAAAAATTCCAAGTTGTCCATCTTGCTCCATTTGAGGTATGGTTTACCCATAACTGCCACGGTAGTAGTAATAATAGTCTTAGCTATTTTGTACAGAAAATGCCAGAGTAGGAGTACAACTCCACCGGCAACGGAAGATTTATTATCTTTGAGAACATGGAGAAGAATTTCATATGCCGAACTTTCACAAGCAACTAATGGATTTGACGAATGCAACATCCTTGGTTCAGGGAGTTTTGGATGTGTATATAAAGGGAGGCTTTCAGATGGAATGAATGTTGCGATAAAAGTTTTCAATTTGCAGATAGAAGGAGCACTTAGGAGTTTTGACGTTGAATGTAAAGCAATGAGTAATATACTTCATCGTAATCTTGTCAAGGTGATTACTTGCTGCTCCAATTTTGACTTCAAAGCTTTAGTACTCGATTTCAAATCTAATGGAAGTCTTGAGAAATGGTTACATTCCGAAAACTATTTCCTTGATATCTTACAAAGGGTCAACCTAATGATAGATGTTGCATCAGCTCTAGAATACCTTCATGCCGGACATCCAACACCTATAATCCATTGTGACCTAAAGCCAAGTAATATTCTACTTGATGAAGACATGGTTGCACAAGTGGGAGATTTTGGCATCGCCAAATTGTTGGGAGAAGGTGACTTAATGACTCAAACTATGACTCTCGCTACTATTGGCTATATGGCACCAGGTGAACTTTTGTGTTTTTTATGATCAATTATTTTCCTTTTTTTTTGAAATTTTCTTTTTCTTTCGTGTGTGTGTGCGTGTGTGTGTGTATATATATATATATATAAATATAAATTTGGACAAGCATTTTAGAATTAACTAAGGAGTTATGTTTCAAATGCAGAATTGGGGTCAGCAGGAATTGTTTCTAGAAAATGTGACATTTATAGTTATGGGATTGTCTTAATAGAAACTTTTACAAAAAAGAAGCCAACTGATGAAATTTTTACTGAAGCAATGACTATGCGACATTGGATGAAAAGGTCATTGTCTAAAGGAATGATTGATATTGCTGATGCCAATTTATTAAGAAGAGAGGACGAATATTTCATTGTTAAAGCAAATTGTATAGCGTCCATAATGGAGTTAGCTTTGAATTGTTCAGCTGAGTTACCCGAAGAAAGAAAAGATATGAAAGATGTT
The DNA here is from genome assembly GCA_038381775.1 of Adansonia rubrostipa. Classification (NCBI taxonomy): domain Eukaryota; kingdom Viridiplantae; phylum Streptophyta; class Magnoliopsida; order Malvales; family Malvaceae; genus Adansonia; species Adansonia rubrostipa. The sequence goes on along the minus strand of JBBYHM010000020.1, from coordinate 9,089,711 downwards.
GTGGTTGAGCTCAAGAAAATCAAACAGAAGTTTCTAAATAGCATCGATCAGGTTTAATAAATATGGTAAGAAATGCGTATGCTTGTGGTTGTTAATTACTCTTTATTTTCTGCTTAATTCATCTTTTAATTTTTTTTATATGACTTGAATTGTTTTAATCTATCTAATCATTTAACAGTTGAAGATTTTAACTAGTCAAATTTTAAAGGCACTCCAGCTGAGTTCATATAGCATTTAAATACGAGCCAAGCCCCATGTATCTATCTTTATGACGCCCGTCCTATTAAATAAACTACTTTTGTCTCTTTTTTCACTCAATTGTTATCATGCACCAGGCTTTCTTTCCAATTCAAAGTTTTATTGCAAAGTCAAGACTGAAACTCAGCCGCCGAACGAGCAGTGGCCCTTCCATCAAGTCCCAGTTTATATCGGCATTGGGGGATTAAGTTATTTTCTTATCTATTAGACTGATCTCTGTTCAATTACTTGCTTATGTCATGTATCGTATAAGATGTTTTTATATTTTGTCATGGATTTCAGCTTGTCTGTAATTTTATACTTGGATTTTTCCTTGTTTTTTCCTGGTTAAATATGATATTTTGCTTTTATAAGAAAAATGTTTGAAGGTATGCATTTCAATTTCATTTATCTGTTAAAATAGTTGTATCTTGTTTTCGGCTATAAAAAATTATGAGCCATCGAATCCCAGAGGACCAGTTAAAGCAATCATATGTAACATATAGCTGACAAGTTAAGGAGCCAGGTTAAGAGCAAGGTAAGGATCTCTGTACTCAGTTCGATTATTAAATTATTATTATTATTTTAAAATATGGATGATGGAATTTCCTAACAATTGAACTTGTTAAGAAGCCATGTTAGCATGTTAGTTCTGTTAAAGCATTTGATATTGATTCTAGTAGGAAAAAGGCCTCCTCAAATAGGTGTTGCCTCCGAAGCCTCCGTACATGGATTGCAGATATTGGAATCCGAGGGAAAACTTCTGGCAGAAGTTCTATTACAGAGAGAAGGCAATTATATTTCCCAGCCAAACAAAGAGCCTAGTTGATCATCGAAGTATTAATGTCCGGGTAGCAAGCAAGCATTGAGTTCTGAAGTAGTCGGTGAATAAACTTGCTCCTAATCCATTCTAGTATTTAAGGAACTGAAGCAGAATTGATATGCAGTCTTTTAGGTTCTCCTTTGTGGGCAGTTTAACTTTTTTTTTTTTTTCCTAACTAATATTAGCATTCATATGAATATATCTTTTAACTTCATTCTGCAGCTTGAAAGTAAAAGACTGTCCACAACAAATGCTTGCAAGAGGAAATTGGACGATTGAGTACTGAAAACAGGCACTTCAAAGATGAAACAGCACTGTTTGACTACCGAGAACAATACGCTTAGAAGAGTATATCCAGGAATTTAAAAATTGCAGTCATGAAGGGATTGCAGACGTAACTAAAGCTATTATGGTTAATTGCCGGGTGAATATGGACCGTGGAGAAACCTGAAACAGAAAAACAATGACGGTAATGTTAGGTTGCAGCCGCTATTTGAATCCTACTACAGAGACAAGATTGACAGATTGCCCAATCAACCAACCAATTGTTGGCTTCTGAAGTACT
>JBBYHM010000020.1:9074219-9087986 GCA_038381775.1 Adansonia rubrostipa | reverse complement strand
GGCTGCAAAAATCATCCAATATTAAACATAACTTCTAAAAAATGATATGGACTTTATTTTTGGGCTTTAAACATTGGGTTATAACATTTTTGTATGGCATTAAACTGTTTACAAAGGCATTCATGGTATAATGTGGATTATTAAATGGCAAACCAGACCTTGCTCATAATGTCAGCTCATGCATGGTTTGTCTCTGCTGCCAAAGCTGTATGTTAACTAAAAAAATGTTGAAAAGTTGCTCGTTGGTATAATGACTCATCATTTTTACACTTTAAATGTCTTAAATAACCAAAATTTGCTAGTTTTTTATGGTTGAGATTAAATCCTATATAAGATATGTTATGAGCTCAGCCAGGGGACCTTTATACACATTTGCATTAGTCACCACACTAAAAAATTTTAATTCCTGTAGCTCTTCCTTAGCCTCTCCAAAACCCCTCCTAAAACCCTCCATAACCATCACTTTTTAAAAACACCCCTCATTGATATATCAACCTTTAAGCTCATTCTTAGCCACTTTTTTCTTTCTAAATCATAGTAAAAAAGGGAAGAAAGTTAGCTATAAGTGCTAGGACTTTTCTGCTCACCGAAAAGGTTCTTAAGCTTTTAGGTACATTTCTTATTCTTGTCTATTTATATATTTCTTTTCTATTCATTTTCATCATTTGAATGAGCTTTAACATGTTGAACATGACCTTATCTTAGGATTCTTATGCATCTTTTGGCCTTGGTTGTGTTAGACTTAGGATTTTTGATGTTATATCTATCCCTCTACCATGTCTTTCCATGTTTATATGTTTTGTTTATTTTGAAAATGTGTTCTAATGCTATTATGAAATTCCAGCAAGACTTCTTTCTTTGTTTTAGAATGTTCATATCATTCCCATGGCATAGCTCTTGATCTCATTCATGAAACTAGTTTGTCCATGCATCCTCATGCTCATTTCTTTGTATTACTAACATCATTTTTATGTTTAAAGGTCATCTTTTGTTTCTTTGGACATGCCTTCCATATTAGTTGCCATGAATATCATATCTAGTTCATCACATGCTTGTCAAAATGCTTGTTCGTTATTTGTCAAAAAAACTATTTTTCAAAACCCTCTAAGTTAAGGCTAGGTTAACTTTAATACATGGACATGAAATTATCCTAACAACCCTAAAGGACATGAAAAAGATTATAAGAAGGTGAATCTATCCTAAATGTACATCTTTGGTATAAAAGCATCCTGATGATTGCTGACGACTCAATTTTAGAGAAATTATCGAAATACCCTTAGGGTGTACCTTTGACGTGAAAATATCTTACTGACCCTAAAGGGCACAAAGATTATAAAAAGGCAAACTTATAAAAAAGATTATAAAAAGGATTGTAAAAAGGAAAACCTATCCTAAATGTACATCTTTGGCATAAAAGCATCCTGATAAACTACTTATGACTCGATTCTCAAGAAATTACCAAAATGCTCTATGGTGTACCTTCAATGTGAAAGTATCTCAGCGATCCTAAGTGACACAAAAAGGATTATAAAAAGGTGAACCTATCCTAAATGTACATCTTTTGCATAAAAGCATTCCAATGACTACCTAGGACTCGATTCTAATGAAATTACTATAATACCCTTAAGGTTTACTTTTGACGTGGAAGTATCCTATTATCCCTAATGGCCACTAAAATTATGATGAAATAACAAACCTATCCTAAATGTGCACCTTTGGCATAAAGCATCCCGGTTACTATCTAGGACTCGATTTTAGGTAAAATTATCAAAATACCCTTAGGGTATACCTTCAACGTGAAAGTATCACGGTACCCTCATGGACACTAATACGATGATAAAATGATGAATTCACCCTAAATAGGGAAATTAAAATTCTAAAATTGATTTAAAGTGCAAAAATTGCAATAAAACCCCTAAACCTTCGAAAATTTCATTGCGTACCTAACAAAAAACCGAAAGGGTACAAAAAGTTGTGAATATACAAATATACTTAATCATATATTAACATGAAAATAAAAAAAGGAAACAACATAAACTTCACCATACATATACAGTAAGTTAAGATTTCAACAACAGCAACAACATATTTTAGAAGCAAAAATCAAGAAATAACTAGAAAAAAAAAACAACATCAAATATAAAAAATATACAAATCGCCATGTTTAGCCTTTCAACGTGGATGAAAATCTATGAGCCTTAACATGGTTTTGAATCATAAATGAGATGGAAAATGAAGAAAAACAAAAAAGAATGAAACAAAGCTTAGAAAACTAAAAAATTTTTGAGTTTTTTTTTCTTGGTTTATTTATATATTTATAAGATTTTCTTTTATGAAGAGCAAATTTCATTTCAACTAAATATGAATAGCATTAGACATGATTGTTTAACGAAGGAAGCAGGGTATTCTTTTATCCAATACATGTCCTCATTTTAGGTAAGAATAGAGATGTCAAAATGAACATAAACTCGAAAACCTGCCTTAAAAAACCCTAGCTTGAACTTGAATCAAACCCGATGTGACCAAATAGTTAGAAACTTGAACTGAAAAAAAATTGGAACCCAAATTACCCAAACCTAAAATGACTTAAACCCTAATTAGCTTGAGCCCGAAGTGACCCAAATCTAAAATGGCTCAACCTAAAAAAGCCTGAATCCAAAAAACCCAAAATCGAGATCGACCAAACTCGAACCCGAACCTGAATTTAATACTAAAAATAAGAATAATTAAATTGTAATAAAATAATTTTTTGTAAAGTAAAAAACTTTAATTATGAATTTTATAATTTTTTAGAATAAAATTATTTAACAAATTGATTTTATATAACAAATTAATTTTATATCATTTTGCTGCTAACAAATATTGATTTTAATATATAAATATGATTAAAAATATTTTTATAAGTTTACTAAAAATATAGTATTTGTTGACACTACTTAGCAGTGTTATATGTGAATTTCAATTATTTTATGAATTTTTAAATATATAATTATATAATTTAGAAATAATAAAATGAATAAAGTGTTCATAAACAAAATTAGCATTAACATATAAAGTTTGTTCCAAGTGCTAATTATATCAGATTAATGTAAAATTTATTCTTTTTAACGTTATGTGGAAATTAAAGGTACAAAAGTAGAGAAATTTAATATAAGTTTTAACTCTTTTTTATTAATCGAATAAATTTATTAACTTTTTATCATTAATGAAAATTAGTTTTTTGAAAATAAAGAAAGTTAAATGTGAACCTTAATTTTTTTGTTTATTATAAAATAAATTTATTTAACAAAAGTTAACTAAAATGTTTACTTATAATTTTGATAAATCTTATTAATAGTAAAACTTTTATAATAGCAATTTAAAATTTGAGTAAATAAATTTATTTATTTACTAAAGTTAATTAAAAATTAAACTTTTGAAGGTAAAGTAATTTAATGTAAATGTTAATTTGAATTAATTATTATAAAATAAATTTATTTAACAACTATTCTAATGACTTATAAATCGGATAAATCTTATTAATTGGAAACATTTAGTTTTAATATAAAATTTAGTTTTAAGTTAAGATTAGATCATTATGTTAAAACATTATGCAATAATTAATTAGTGATACTTCTTCTTTTTCATTGTCTTACCTATAGGTGCTCATGATTTGGGCTAGGTCGAGTTCAGGTCGAACCTAAGTACGGTATTAACATCAAACATACTTGCATAAGCTTAGCCCAGCCTGAAATATCGATCTTAAATTTTGCCTGAGCTAGCTCATATTATAAATGGACAGTCTAAGCCCATTTAGGTTTGCCTATACTATATTTTTTATAATTTATTTTTTAAAAAATATATACTTTTAGATTTAATATTTTTCTTTTATTAAGTTTAAAAATATAAGCAATTCAACCTAATTTTTAATGTTTATACTATAAGATTATATATCTAAGTTTTATATGATAAAAATTATATAATATATAATATATAATATATAATGTAAGATGAATATATATTATGGAATAGTAAAATGGGCCAGACCAGGCTTAAGCTTTGAAAGTCGGAGTGAGCCTAATTGTTTTGTTCGAGCCCTTTTTTTGAGCCTAGTGTTTTTGTCCAAACCATTTCAAATATTGGGCGGGCCTTCAGGCATAGGCGAGTAGCTCAACCCTTAAACAAGTCTAATCTTACTAGCTCTTAAATCATAGTCTTATACTTTTATTTATTCTTTAAATATAGTTATTTATCTATTTTGATTTAATTAGTAGTATTACAACTATATTTCTATGTATGGATAATATAAATTATAATATATTTACATGTTAAAATTTGAGGTCATCAAATCAATTATTTTAAATATGAGTATGACTAGTTTGTAATATATCATATTTTCATAATAAACTATTTAACAAATTTATTTTATATATCAGTTAATTTTATATCTTTTTTATGCTAACAAATATTAATTTAAATATATAAATATAATTAAAATATTTTATTATAACAAAAGATTATTTGAAAACAATAATAAATTAATAATTTATTTGTAGATATAAATATTTAAATTACATACAAATTATTACTTCTAACAATAAAAATAAAATTATGTAAAAGATACACCAACCCAAGCATGAACTTGAAATAGTCTAAACCCGAAAATAGCCTGAACCTAAAACGATTCGAATCTAAAGTAATCCAAATTTAAAATAACTCAACTCAAACCTATATTAACCTACTTGAACCCACCTAATTTTCATCTCTAGATAAGACCATGTCTAGCTAACCTCTGCGTTGTCTCATTGCCTCGCCTTTTTCAACGTAGAAAGTAGTTTTTTTTTTTTTTTCTATAATTTCACTAACAAGTAGGAATCTCCTAACTCGTGACAAAAAAAAAAAAAAACTCAATCAAAAGCTTAGACATTAATTACCAGCCATATATAAATAAAGTTATCTATACAAATGTTAAAAAATATGTGCCTACAATAGAAGATATAAAGCTAATATGCAACTGTGAAAAACCATTTGAAGCACAACAAAACTGACCATATATAGCATATTGTACAAAAAGAAAACGTAAAACAACTACATGCAGACAATTATAAAAGTCCATGGCGCTCAAAGTAGCACAGATCAAAACAAGCAAAGCTGCAAAAGAACAAAAAATTTTCAAGCAATCACACACAAGGAACAAATCTATTCTAATATATATATTAAGGTACATGCTTACTTGGTAAGCTTACGTAGATATCTTTTTTCGATGATATGTATGTAAGATAATTTTGATTTTAATTATATTTTATTTTATTTTAAAATTAAAAGATTTTGTACCCAAATTTTTCAATTTTATATGTAACTGATCTTAAATAATTCACTCAATTTTCAAATATATATTGTATTTAAAATTACAACAAAATCTTAAATTCTATCAAAAAGCTTATCTTAAATTAAAAACCTATCAAATCTATCAAGAAAAAAAAAATATAGATGTAACTTAACTATATCATTTTATTTGTTTATATATTTTAACTAATATTATAACCTCCAAAATACTCGCTTAAATTAGCAAGTTCATTAATTTAAAAATGTTTTAATTTTGAATATCATATATATATGTATGATTTAATATAGTTTACATGTTATATATTTTAGATTAAATATAGGATTATCTATTATTAATCTTTTGATATTTTATCAATCTAAAATCAAAATCAAATTCTAAAAAAAATTAAAATTTAAAGAATTCATTATTTGACAAAATTATCTATTTCTTTTTCAAATTAAAAAATCTCAACTTTTTTACTTTTGTAAATTTTCTTATCATCTTATTTGGCTTTTTTAAAATAAAAAATACGCAAATCTTTTTTTAAATTCAAAAGATACTTATAAATTTAAAATTGTCTGAACATCTTATTTATTGACGCATGATAAGTTTATAAATAGTAGTGTCACATAATTTTTTTTGCAATTTGAAACTTTCATTTCAAAGATGTGATTTTTTTTCAATTCATTTCTTTTCTTTTGATGCATATTTACTAATTTTTTTTACAAAAATTTACTCAAAATTAAAAAAAATGTATGATTATTCAATTCATCATTGAATATATATATATATATATATATTTCTTTAAAAACTACATTTCTTTATGTATTAGGAGTATTTTAAGCACAACAAAACAGTTAATATATTACATTTTACGATTTAATTAAATTTTTATTCCCTTGTTTTGAGGAAAAAAGGTTGGCAATGCATTAGTTTTTTTTTTTTTTAATAAAATCTAATTTTCATATGATGTTAAAATTTTACATAATTATTAAATATATTTCACGTAAAAAAATACAAATTAAAAAATTGAATAGATTTGATTCAAAATTAAATTCTGAATATATATTTTTTGTGTATTTATATACAAATTAATTGAATAAATTTGATTCAAATTTGACAGATATATACATTTTATATATATGTCAAATATTAAAGACTTTGTTATATGTTTAAAAATATCAATTAGTGTGTACATATCTATATATATATATATATATATATATTCAAATAAAAAATAATTCATGTATCACACGACTTATAAACTAGTATCTACCATAAAAGCACACGAGCAAGTACATACACAGAAATCTAGTCATTTTAATATGCAAAGAGTGAAAAACGCATAACACCTCATGTAATATTTACAAAATGCCAAATTAAGGAAAACTACCTCAGTAGAAAGGTTGTCCAATGGGATACATTGCTCCAGGGCGAACTCTTGGAGCAGGGAATGTCCCAACTCCTTGGTGATACACTGCCAAGGGAAAGCAGCCGAGGAAGACAATGAACACTCTTTGGATAACCATCAGTAGGCATACCAATAGAATTCGGTGGCAATCTATACAATGAAGACCCTCCACACTGCACCACTCAACCCACCACGTACACCAGCACCACTCAACCCACCATGGCCAATTGAACTAGGTCCATCCGACCCACCAGACGGCCCACCAAGTCTAAAAGCATAAGACCCAAAAGTAACACTGCCATCCTTTCTCAAACCCCTCACCCCCGCCTCTTGTTGAATTCAAGTGATGAGGATGACCAATTGGACTCTGTGGCCCTTGCACGGCATTTGACAACCCACCATAACCACCCAACTCCCCCCATCCACCAAGCCCACCATATCCTCCAACATGTCTTCCTATTCCCATCTCTGCTTTCCCGGAGCCCCACCTCCACCCCGAATCATCCCATCTTGTCCTTGCTCCCCTTTTATTATCCTTCAATAGCCATTAAAATTCATTTGTCTTCCGTCAATGTTCTTCATCGGCTCCACCAAGGCCGCCTGAGCCCTTTCTACCGTCACATATACAAAAAGCAAATCCCTTGATTTCCCCATCTGCTTGTCAAACCCCAAAACCCCCTTCTATTTCTCCATGCTGAACAAAACCACCCAATAACTTATCCGTCGGCATATCGTACTACACATTCGCTACATAAATCTTCCTTATATGAATATCCACCGAGTTACAATCCGCCCCGAATTCCTTGCTGCGGTAAGTTGTGTCACCATGATTCTCTCGTCGATATTTTACTGGGTTCTTTAAGTGTAAGCAAAGCACCATCGACGTGCTTAAACGTAACAAATTCATACCCTTTTCGATTTCCCTGTAGCCTTGTCAAGGATAACGATCGTTTCTTTAAGTTCTCTATAGATGGAAAAGAATGACCGAAAGCCGTCGGTTGTGGTATCCTAACCCACGGATGAAATGCCTCCACTAAGACTGGTCCGGGTTGACAACAAATGGGACAGCTGCAAGGTGTCCACGTGGCGTGAAACGGAGTCTTGGAGGATATCGAGGAGTTGGTGAATCGCTTAATTAGTTCGAGATTGTATTGTGGGGTTAGTTTGGTGATTGGGTCAGGTTCCGATACCGCTGAAGCTATAGAATTTTCATCCAGCTTGCATTTCTTAGTTGGATCCATGGATTGAATCTTTGGGGATTCTTATTAGTTTAAAACCCTAACCCTAAGAAACTCAAAGAGAGATGACACTCGACTTGATGTTGAACGTAGCATTCATCAAATTCTGCTGCAGTGTGTCTTCTCGCACCTCAAGTTACCCCATATTTGACAATATGTCTTAGAATCTTTATCAACTGTAATGCATCTCCTTCAAGAAGTATTTTCCTAATCCCAGTTGCTTTGCGAGCTCCATAGCTTTCTCTGCTGCAATCCGCCTCTACAAAGCATTGACTCTATCTAGTACTGCTGCACAACCCATTACAAAACCTTCATAATCTCCCACAGTAATTTCGATACCACCCTTCCATGAAATACCAACAAAAGAGCGATCGAAATTGACTTCGTGCAAATTCATTGGTGGTGGCTGCCAATAAATTCTATAAACAGAAGATAAAAATGACTGGTTTATTTACCTGGGCCTTCTCGTAGTCCACGAACTGATCTCTTTTGTTGGCTATGATTGTCCTCTCATCCCTTGTGTTCCTTTGCTTCAGGGCTTTGTTCTTTTCATTCCACAAAACCCATGCTAGCATTAGGAATATGTCAAACTCTTAATTTTCCCATTTGTTTTGCTGCAAGCTCCATCCAATCAACTCCGCTGTCTATATGTTTTTGTTGGTCTTTGGGAAATTATACGAATATAGGACTCTTTTGGGAGTTCACACTCCTTCAATGCATGCACATTCATCTCCATCTCAGCCCCACATCTAAAGCAGCTATTGTTGACGTTCTCCATTAAAGATGCCAACTTCACAGCTCTAGGAAGTATTCCAATGCATAGTCTCTATCCAAAGAGCTTCAATTTTGGGTGAACCTTTTCCTTTGTGGTCCATAGTTACTCGCTCTAATATGCATTCTATAACCACTTCTCACTGAATATTTACCATGTTTATTGTAGTGCCAGATCAGTTTACCAGAGCTGGTATTGCCATAGAGAGGAATATTGCAAATAACTTAAGCTTCTTCAGTACAAAATCTTGATGTATTAGCTCTTCATTCCATTTCCCAATTTCTATATCAATTAGTGAAGCTACTGGTGCAGTCGGAGGTAACCTCCCATTAGCTGAATTGACTGTAAAATCTCCATCGATAGGTAGCCAACTATCTCCCCATGTCTTTATATCTTTGTAAGATTTTCTATATAACTTTTAGCTACCAAATCCCAATCTTTTAAAAGAATCTAACATACAAATTTATTTATGACATAAAAGAATATATATCTAATAATAAGAGTGCTTTATTATTATTATTATTATTATTATTATTATTATTATTATTATTTTGGGATGAATTGTGATTTAACCCTTTTGAGAATGGAATAAAATCGAACACACAATAAATGTGAAAAATAACCCACAAGGTGTTATAGATAATTAAATTTGATAATTACTTATTATTTGACAAAAAAAAGAAAATAAATGCTAATATTTTTTATTCCAATATAATTAAAATAACATTGAGCTAATGTAACACAAATAAAATTTTGTGTCAAGTTGAATTTCAAATAATATACTTTAAAGATGAAACACAACATTAAATATATTATTGGTTAACCAATTTAAATTACTCGTACAATTTCTACATTGTAGTGGACCAAAAAAAAAAAAGCCTTTTCAAGAGAAAATTGATATGTATTTTTAAAGTAAAATTTTATAGTTATATATAAATCCTTTTCACTTAATCGATAATGATACGTAAACGAAGAAAGAAAAAAAAAATCGCTTATAATTTCCTCTTTTATTATTATTCTGAAGTATTAAAAAAAAGTTGTCATTTTTATAATTACGATAGATTAAAATTGATTCGGCAGGCTTTTGTATGTTGACAGGCCATTTGGGTTTTTTGGGCTAAAAGTTGGGAGGGTTGGTATCGACTTCCGCTGGCCTTTGTAAGTTGATAAGTAGCATGGCTTTTGGTTGGGCTATAAGAGTGGTAAATCTGGTATGGCTTTCTGCTTGTTTGTGGGTTTCTTGGGCACAAGTGCATCCACTATTTTCCCTGGTTTAGTTTTTCATGCGAAAGAGTGAAAGACAGCGTGAGTAGGGACCAGATATAGCCTGTTTTTAGATGTCATACACATGTTGGGCTTTGTTTCTTGTCTTTATCACCTTCTTCGTCAGTTTTGTTTCTTTCCTTCTTCTCCCTCGTTTGTAATACTACGTCTCCCGCCCTTCGAGTTTTTATGGTTTGAGTGAGTCTTTTTCTTCCACTTTGATTTGTAACGTTTTTGGTGTTTATTGCTTCTGCTTATACATTTAAACACTCTGCTTTTTTTTCTCTTTTTCCTTAGTTTTTAGCTTTACTGTTTCCCCTTATTATTATTATTATTATTATTATTATTATTTTGTTTTGGGTAAGTTTTAAATTGCCTTTTCATCTCTGACTTTCGTTTGCATTTTTCATTTTTTCCACTAATTTTCCGTTGGACCAGTTCTTTTGTTACTCTTTTCCAGTTTGTTCGAACAGTGCCTTACAGGTTTGTCGTCGATTCTGGATTTGTTCTTCATGAGATCCTCTTCAATTTTGGGAAAAAAAAATCAGACTGTAGATGGTATTGATTTGAATGTGAAAAATTAAGAAAAAAGGAAGGAAAATTTGTTATTGTAAATTACTTTTATTTCTGCAATAAAATTCATTAAAAGGAAATTTATTTATATTAGACTTAAATATATTCCTTTGTTGAACAAAATTTTGAAATCCATACTCATAAAATGGCTTTTAATAAGAAAGCATCTGAAGTTTGTTTTATGTTTTTAGAATAAGTATGAATTTTACTAATAAGCATTATAAGAATACTCTTTAATTTATGAGGTAAACCAGGGGCGGCCAAGTTTCTTCGGGAGGACAGGATTATAAATTTTAATCATAAAATTAAATTATAACTAAAAATAAAAAAGAAATATATTTTTATTTTAAATTACCAATTTAATTATATTTATTTTATAAATAAATATTATCAAAGATATTCTTAAAATTTCTAGGGAGAGCCGTGGCCCCTTAAAGCTATGAGGCACCGCCTGAGGTAAACTTATTTAAGGATATTCTAAAATATTCAATTTCCTTCAATTTCCTAACCATTATGAATACTAATAATAAAATTTTCGACTAAACTACTATCTTAAACAAATCTATAATAATAATAATAATAATATCCATGGGAAATAATGAGTGAAAAAGTATTTTAAAAAAACAAATAATGTATGGTAATTTTTTAGGAGAAATGGATAATTATTTTTTTTAACGATAATTTTTTCTTTCAAACGATTATATAAAAAATAAAAAGATATAAATTCAGATTATGCGATGATATTGTTTTGCATTTTTTATTTATTTACGAGTGAATTGATGAAAATTTCAACCATTTGATGAATCGGGTTTTCAGCTTATCTTTTGCTGATTGTACTCGAATCATTTCCTTTGTCAATCGTAAAATATTTAAGGGTTGTATATCTATGGTTCTTGATCTATTATTATCGGAACACAATTCGTCTCCAATCGCATACCACTAACTGCATTACAGTTTTGGCACCATTCGCCGATTCTATTTGAATATTATTTGATGGATAACTAGATCAAGACCTTAAAATTATGGGGAAAATATTTAGAATTAAAACTCAGGAGTATCACATTTGTAATGATATAGGATGCATTTACACTATCAGATGAAAATTATTGGATTTTATGTAGCTAGTATCTTAATTAAGTAGATCAAAATAATTATTTAATTATAATTGAGGTAACATTATTTGGATAAATCTTACTTAAAAAAAAAGAGTTAAAGATAATTAGACTCTACTATGGTTAGTAAGTACACTATAAACTTTTTGACAGTAAGATACAACTAAACCTAATAACTGAGTTGGTTAGGTTAATTCCAGTTGAGTCATTTTGAATTTTAAAATTTTCATGTCATTTTGATTTCAGGTTACTTCGAGTTTAAGTCATTTTTGGTTTCGGTTATTTTGGGTTCCGATCATTTTGGATTCAGGTTAATTGAATTTAATACTTGGGTTAATTAAGTTCAGGGATTATTTTAGGCTCGGTTCAATTGGGTTTAACACACAAATTCATTAGTTTCGGGTTAATTAAGTTGAACACTTAGTTTTATTGGGTTTGATTATTTTGGTTTCAAATTAAGTTGGGTTCGGATCATTTCAGGTTTCAGTTATTTTGGGTTTAGGCCATTTTAAGTTCAGTTTATTTCAAGTTCAGATCATTCCAAGTTTGTGTCATTTTTGGGTTTGAGTTAATCGATTTGGGGTTGTTAACTTTTTTTGGTCAAATCAGGTTGGGTAAAGTCTAGATTAGGATAGGTTGGTTGGGTTTTTCGAGTTTAGTCAAACTTACAAAGTCTAGATACAACTCTAATTAATTATCTAATATATGTCTATAGTCTAATCTATATAAATTGTTTGTATACTATCAAAAGATAATTATAAGAAATCAAGAAATAAACTAAAACGCTTATACGAAATATTCATGTTTGTGTGCTTGGAACAAAGTCCCGTTTTTAGTCAATGATAACCAAAGGCATGTTCCTTAAATTACACCTATATGTGGTATCAAAACTTGATTCTTTAGCCTTTTTCTTTAGTTTATTTAGCATGCTTCATACAAGATAAAGCAAATATCACGCATATCTTGTTTGTATATAATCAAAAAATAATTCGTATTGAATTAGATGAATTATAATTAATAAATTAAAGCAAGTAAAACCGTGTATATTACGGACTTTGAAACTTGTAAATTGTGAATATTTGATAATATTCTTATGGGTTTTTTTAATCAAATTACCGCATGGGTTATACAAATATAGTTTAAAATCATTTGTTTGGGTTTTTAATTGTATAATTAAATCTTATTTGGATAAATCTTATTTAAGAAAAAAGAGTTAAAGGTAATTAGACTCTACGATGGTTAGTAATTACATTACAGACTCTTTGATAGTAAGATACAACTAAATCTAATAATTGAGCTGGCCAGGTTAATTTTAATGAAGTCATTGTGAATTTTAAAATTTTCAGGTCATTTCGATTTTGAGTTACTTCGAATTTAGGTCACTTTGGGTTCAGGTCATTTTGGGTTTCGATTATTTTGGGTTCGGGTCATTTTGGATTCAAGTTAATTGAATTTAATACTTGGGTTAATCGAGTTCAGGTCATTCAGGATTTGGGTTATTTCAGGCTCGGTTCAATTGGGTTTAACACACAAGTTTATTAGTTTCGAGTTAATTAAGTTTAACACTTAGTTTTATTGGGTTTGATTATTTTGATTTCGGATCAATTTGGGTTCGGATCTTTCTGGTTTCAGTTATTCTGGGTTTAGGCCATTTTTGGTTCGATTTATTTCAGGTTCAGATCTCATTCCAGGTTCATGTCATTTTAGGGTTCGAGTTAGTCGATTTGAGGTTTTTAACTTTTTTTGGTCAAATTGAGTTAGGTAAAGTCTAGATTTGGATAGGTTGTTTGGGGTTTTCGAGTCCAATCAAACTTACAAGTCTAGATACAACTATAATTAATTATCTAATATATATCTCTAGTCTAATTTATATAAATTGTCTGTGTACCATCAAAAGATAATTATAAGAAATCAAGAAATAAACTAAAACGCTTATACAAAATATTCATATTCGTATGCTTGGAACAAAGTCGTGTTTTTAGTCAATGATAACCAAAGGCAAGTTCTTTAAATTAAACTTATATGTGGTATCAAAACTTGATTCTTTAGCCTTTTTCTTTAGTTTATTTAGCATGCTTCATACAAGATAAAGC
>JBBYHM010000020.1:9037970-9049941 GCA_038381775.1 Adansonia rubrostipa | reverse complement strand
TAATGGTTGATTTTTAAATGGTTTTAGGTAATTGTGATGATGTTAATTGGTTTATGGATAAAGGATTTATGAGAAAAAGGTGATAATCATGAGTTTTGATGATTGAAGGTTGAATGAAGGAAATAGTGGTAAGGGAGAGGAAGAATAGTGCTTGATAGAATGAGCATTCACACGTGTGCGAGGAGTGCTAAATTAATAGTGAGTGTCAATATAGAAGAGGTAGTATCGATACAAAAACTATTTTTGGGTTCTGTATCAATACAAGAAACTGGGTCTCGATACTTAGAACAAATTGATCTGTATCGATACAAGCTAGGGAGTATTGATACAATGTATCGATACTTGGACTCAAGTATCGATACAAAAAACAAGTCTGGGTTTATATCGATACAATGGAAACTAGTCTCAATACTTGGAAGAAGAATATATAGGGATCAATACATATGGCCTAGTATTAGGTCATTTCCATTAAGATGGCATCAAATTAAGCATATTTTTGACCCAATTTTCCTTTGAAAAACATTTAAAAATGTAACTTGGACCAAAAGCAAAATCATTTAGCATGGACAATTCAAAATTTAATCAAGAAACAACAAAATTATCTAAGGATGAGAAATTTATACAAATGAACATCATCAAACAAGTAAGGGGGCAGAGCTAGCTTCTTAAACTAAGCATGATGTAAACAATATTAAGGCAAAGTATCAGGATTGGATTAAGTTATGAATTTATGGTGCATTCATTAAGCCATTTTCTCTTCTAATTGTGGAAAACCTATCCTTATCAAGTGGTTTAGTGAAAATATTAGCTAGTTGATGCAAGGTATCAGCGGATTCAAGCACCATATCAGCTTTTTGCACATGATCTCTAATGAAGTGATGTCTAATTTCTATGTGCTTGGTTCTAAAGCATTGAATTAGATTTTTGGTAAGACAAATGGCACTAGTATTGTCACATTTAATTGGAATATGATCCATGGTGATGCCAAAATCTTCTATTTGTTGTTTTATCCATAAAATTGAGGTACAACAACTTCCTACGGATATGTATTTCGCTTCGATTATGGATAAAGCAACACTATTTTGTTTCTTGGAAAACCATGATATGAGTGTATTTCCAAGAAATTAACAAGTACCAAAAATTCATTTCCTATCAATTTTACATCCACCAAAATTTGCATCGGAATAAGCGTGTAAGACAATAGATGATTCTTTTGGATACCATAAGCCTAGATTGGGAGTGTCTCTAAGATATCTAAAGATTCTTTTCATGGTAACTAGATGTGACATCCTCGATGATGATTGGTATCTAGCACCTAGGCATACACTAAACATTATGTCGGGTTTACTTATGGTAAGATATAGCAATGAACCTATCATAGACCTATAATGTTTAGAGTCAACAATTTTACCTCCTTCATCCTTTTCAGGCTTTGTTAAAGTACTCATAGGTGTGGAACAAGGCTTTGCTTCATCCATTTTGAACCTCTTGAGTAATTCTTTAGTGTAATTTGCTTAATTTGCAATATTTTGTTCGTTTAATTTCTAGTCCTAAGAAGAATGTTAATTCTCCCATTATGCTCATCTCGAACTCACCTTGCATTAACTTAGAAAATTCTTGACAAAGAGATTCATTAGTAACACTAAGGATAATGCCATCAACATAAACTTGAATCACTAAAATGTCCTTGTTTTTTACTTTTATAAATATAGTTTTGTCAACATTGCCTCTATTAAAACCTTTTTTCAATTAAAAATTTTGAGAATCTCTCATACCATGCCTAGGTGCTTGCTTTAGTCCATACAAAGCTTTTGAAAGTCTAAAAACATGATAGGGAAAATAAGAATTTTCAAAACCGAGAGGTTTCTTAACATAAACTTCCTTATTAATGAGACCATTTAAAAAAGCACTTTTGACATCCATTTGATGCAACTTGAAATTTTTAAAGCATGCAAAAGCTAGAGGTATTCTGATGGCCTCCAGTCTAGCTACAGGGTTATAAGTTTCATCATAATCAATTCCTTCTTCTTGACTATATCCTTTAGCTACTAATCTAGCCTTATTTCTAACTATTGTTCCATTCTTATCAAGTTTGTTCCTAAAGACCTATTTAGTACTGATGATGGGATAATTACTAGGTCTCTATATTTAATTCCAAACTTTGCTCTTTTCAAATTGGTTTAACTTCTCTTGCATTGCCATGATCCAACTATCATCTTTTAAAGCTTCATCTAAATTCTTGGGTTTAATTTGTGAAAGAAAAGCTACATAATTGCATGTATTTCTAAGAGATGATCTAGTTCATACCCCTTGTTTAGGATCAACAATTATCTCAGCTTCTTTGACATAAGTCAACTCTCTAGGATGATTTTTTCCCTTTCTACTTGAGTTGGCTTATATAGTTCTTCCTCTTTTGAAGCTTCTTGATTTTATATTGCTTGTTCTTGCTCCTTATGTGATGTTTATTCTTGGTAAATCTCTACATCATCAATATCAAAAGACACCTTTCACAAGGTTGAGTTTGCTTCATCAAATATAACATGTATTGACTCTTTAACAACGAAAGTTCTTTTATTAAATACTCTTATAAGTTTTGGAATTTGTTGAATAACCAAGAAAAATTCCTTCATCACTTTTTGCATCAAATTTACCAAGATTATCCTTTCCATTATTTAATACAAAACATTTGCATCCAAAAGGATGAAAGTAACTAATGTTAGGTTTTCTTCCTTTAAAAAGTTCATATAGAGTTTTCTTTAGAATTGGCCTAACCATAGCTCTATTTATAATGTAGCAAGAAGTATTAATGGCTTTCACCCAAAAATATCTTAGTAAATTGCTTTCACAAAGCATGGTTCAAGCCATTTCCTCCAAGGTTCTATTTTTTCTTTCAACAACTCCATTTTGTTGAGGAGTTCTAAGTGCCGAGAAATTATGGCTAATACCATTTTCATTACAAAATTTTGTCAAAACCAAGATTTTTAACTTGTTTTCCATGATCACTTCTTACACTTGAAATAGAATAACCTTTTTTCATTTTGGATAATTTTGGAAAAAGTAATGAATTTTTTTAAGGCTTCATCTTTAGAGCTTAAGAAGAGAACCCAAGCAAACCTAGAGTAATCATCTACAATAACAAATTCATATTGTTTACCTCCTAAGCTTAATGTCCTAGTAGGACTAAAAAAATCGATATGAATAAGTTGTAATACTCTAGTAGTGGAGACAATATTAATTAGTTTGAATAAAGCTCTTCTATGTTTGCCTTGAACACAGCATCACATATTCTATCATTATCAAATTTCAGTTTTGGCAATCCAACAACAAGGTGTTTTCTAGATAGTTTGGAAATTACATTCATACTAGGATGTCCTAATCTTCTATGCCACAACCAAGGTAAGTCATCATTATCAGCAATGAAACAAACATTTTGAGAAGATAAGTCATCTAAATACATAACATAAACATTTCTTTCTCTATGTCCTACAAAAACAATTTTATTTTTCTTAACATCAACAACTTGACAATTCATTGATTCAAAAAAAACTTTCATGCCTTTATCACACAATTGACTAATACTAAGTAGCTTATATTTAAGACCTTTGACAAATAAAACATTTTCAATGTTGGATGAAGCATTGTTACCTATGGTTCCAATACCTTCAATTTGTCATTCTAAGTCATCACCAAAGGTAACACTTCCTTTATCCTTAGGTCTTAGCTCCATGAATTGATTTTTGTCATCGGTCATGCGTCTTGAGCATCCACTATCAAGGTACCAAGAATTCTCCTTTGTTGAATTTGCCTTGAAGCAATGCTCGTGCTTTTACAACCATAAAGTCATGTTTTCTTTTTAAGTTCCTAAATTTTCTTGGGTCCTTAAGTATTAGTGTTCGAAATTTTTATGCCTTTTGGAATCCATTTTAATTTGATAGCTTCATCTTAAGATGTGCTAACACCCTTAGGGACCCATACTCTCTTAATAAGCTTGCCTCTATAAGTGATAGTTTTTAAGGAACATGTATGGAATGTGTGACCATGTTTATGGCAATGAGTACATATGCTAGATGCATCAAATGATTTATTTTGTGTTATAAAGAAATTCTTAAGTGATTTCTTTTTCAATTTTATTATAGCCTAAACCATCTTTATCAAAGAATGCTCTTTATGTTTCTAGCATGTTATTCAATTTTTGTTGTGCCAAATAAAACCTTGTAAATCAGTTATGCAAGTTTATGTTCTTTTTGGTTAGATCATCGATATTGACTTGTAACTCATCTACTTTCTTCTTAAGATCATCATTTGTCATGCTTAGTGTTTTATTTTCTTCCTTTAAATGAGTAAGTATTAGCATTAGAAGATACCTTGGGCTCATCATGAGCCATGAGACATAGGTTGGCCACCACCTCATCATCATTATCAGATATATCACTGGCACTCCACGTGGCCACCATAGCCTTCTTCTTTGCTTTTTTGGGTTTGATTTCTTCCACATTGGACATTCAAATTTAATGTGTCTTGATTTCTTACACTCATAGCAAATAATTTCTTCTTTTTTTTTCTTACTTGAGTCTCCCTTCATTATTTCTTTTCTAAGAGTTCTTCTTACTTTGTTCATTCTCATGAATTTGTTGAATCCTTTTACGAACATGGCCATTTTTTTATCTTTCTCAACCTTTTCATCATCTTTATCACTAGGAGTGATTGTTTTAAAGGCAACACTTACCTTCTTTGATGGCTCTTGTCCACGCTTGATCTTTATCTCATAGGTTAGAAGAGAACCTATAAGTTCATCCAAAGAGAGCATTTTGGGATATTTGGATTCTTTAATTGCTGTCACTTTTGCTTCCCAAGACTTCGAAAGACTATTGAGTAGGTTCTTTACCATCTCTTTATTTGGATAGGTTTTTTCGAGTGCTTTCAACCTATTGATAACTTTTATAAACCTATCCAACATTTCTTTGATGGTTTCATCTGCCTTTATCTTAAACAAATCATAGTCAAGTGTAAGCATGCTTATTTTGGATTCCTTGACTTGATTTGTTTTTTCATGTATGGTTGCTAACTTGTCCCATAATTGCTTGGCATTATCATATAGTGAGACTCTATTGTACTCACTTAGACCAAGAGCATAAAATAGTGTGTGTGCATGGCCTTGGCATTTAATTATGCCATTTTGTTGTCTTGTTCATCCCATTCTTCTTTTTCTTTTAGCACAACACAATCTCTAACTCTCTTCTTTGGGATGAGTGGCCCATTAATGATGATCTTTCATACTTCATACTCATTTGCTTAAATAAAGAGCCTCATCCTTGTATTACAATATGAGTAGTTGTCACCATTAAAGAGTGGAGGTCTCATGATGAAATGTCTTTCAAGTCCTATAATATTTGCATTTGTCTTAAATGCCATAAGATAAACTTTATCTTGGCTTTTCAACTCTTGTGGGCTTCTCGAGGCTTTGATTACCATGTTTGCATTCTCCATTTTTGAGCTATCAAGGATCTTTTCTCAAGGTTGTGATTCCTATAATAGAGAACAAAGCTCTTGATACCAATTATTAGCTTAAGGGAAAGATTGAACCAAAAGAGGGTAAATTGGTTCTTGCAAAAACTTGATGAATTTAAAATAAATTGAAAATTAAAAATAAGTTAAAGGTAAGAAAAACAAACAATCAATGTATAGAGGTTCAATCCTTTAACTCAGCACCTACATCCTCTCTTCTTGGTACTTTCTTACCAAGGTAATTCTTATAATTTGTTACCTTTAAGTCTGAGGTATAACCTTACACCACTATCTTCAAGGCTTAGATAGAACCTTTTAATCCCTTTGAGAATTATACCCTAAATTTTCAAATATTTTCACTCACTTTCATATAACCTCTTTTATGATATGAATGAAGTATTTTGCAAACAGATTGAACCTCTAGTAAGTAGATGTTTACTGGATTTTAAGTACAAGATGAATGAGATACAAATAGGCTTAAAGAGTATAAATTTGATACAAGTAAAAATGAAAATTTTGAAGATTTTTGAGCTTTTGTTGTTCAATGATTCAATGACTTTTGTATCTCTGCTTCATCAGCTGTTGGGAACCTTTTATAGCTGAAAATTGATTCATAGATGTTAGGCATTTAATGTGGTGGTTGGAGAGCCATTATAGCCTTTATAAATACTTGTTTCTATTCAGTCCTGTGCTTTAGTATCGATACAATACTAATAGTATCAATACAGGAATAAAAAAAGTGACCGTTACAGCTTATTGTATCGATACTAATCAAGTTGTATCGATATGGACATACTTGTATAGATACATTTAAGGGTTATAGCCAACCTTGGCACTGCCAAGCCTTGTATCGATACACATGGGGTGAGTATCCATACCATTAGGCTGTATCAATATAGACACACTTGTATTGATATATTTAAGGGTTTCAGCCAAACCTTGTCTACTACCAAGCCTTGTATCGATACACATGGGGTGAGTATCGATACCAAGCAGGCTATATTGATACAGACACACTTGTATTGATACATTTGAGGGTTTCAGCCAAGCCTTGGCTACTGCCAAGCCTTGTATCTCTACACGTGGGGTAAGTATCGATACAGACACACTTGCATCGATACATTTAAGGGTTGTAAGCATAGTATCAATACATTTGTTCTTTGTATTGGTACAAACCTTTAAAAAATGTTAGTAAAATGATTTTTGTTGACTCAAACATATCTAAAAAAATATTCTAAGTATAAATATACATTTTGGAGCATATATATTTTTTAACAAATTACAAACTTAGTACTTTTCAAAATGTTTTTCAATTTGAACACAAATAACAAGTTGAGTATTAATTTAACTTAAGTTGTTTGTTATATTAAAACTGAAATCAAAGTTAACATGGGGTATGGATGTCATCAGACCAATTACTCCTACAGCATCAAACCGACATCATTTTAGCTTGGTGGCCATTGATTATTTCACCAAATGGGTAGAAGCCACTTCTTTTACAAATGTCACAAGATTAATGGTGATTAAATTTTTAAAGGCCAATATCATTTGTAGATTTGGGGTTCCTAAAAGAATTATAACAGATAATGCCTCCAACTTGAATAATAAATTGATGATGAAGGTCTATACCTAACTCAAAATATCTCATCACAATTCAGTCACATATCGTTCGAAGATGAACGGGGCCGTAGAAGCTGCCAACAAAAATATTAAGAAGATTATGGGAAAAATGGTGAAGACTTATAAAGATTTGCATGAGAAGCTTCTATTCACTCTTCTTGCTTATTGAACCTTAGTACAGACCTCGATTGGAGGAACACCTTACACATTGGTGTATGACATGAAAGCAATACTACCAATTGAAGTCAAGATCCTATCATTTCGAATATTAATGGGGACCAAATTGGAAGAAGCTAAATGGGCATAAGATCACTATGAACAATTAAATTTTATTGAAAAAAAGAGATTAAAAGTGATCTAGCATCGGCAAATGTACCAGAAAAGGATGATGAAGGCCCATGATAAGAAGATTCATCCAAGATGATTTCATGAAGGAGAACTAGTGCTAATGAAAATCCTCTCGATACAAAAAGATCCAAGAGGTAAATAGGCACCCAATTGGGAAAGGCCATATGTAGTTCACAAGGCATTCTCAGGAGGTGCATTAATCCTTGTCGAAATGGATGAAGATATTTTGCCAAACCCTGTCAATGCAGACAGTGTAAAGAAATACTACAGTTAAAAAAAATAACAAAAAAGAAAAAAATAAAATCGGATGAAAACCCGAACAGGTGTTCGATTAAAGGCGATATAAGGGGGAGGCTTTGAGTTGAAAACTCGAAAGGACGACTTAAGCAAAGAAAGAAATGATCAAATTGTAGGCATGATATGATCAAACGCATCTCTAAAAGATGAATCTATGCATACATAGATATTCTATTTAGAAGAAATCTTCGAAAATCTGAATTTAGTTGTCTAGACCTTTTCTTTGACATTTACCATTATCTTTGTAAATCTCTTTTTAGGCATTTTACCATTATTTTTGTAAAAAAAAGCCAATATTCTACTTTTTTTCTTGAAAATACAACCTCTATTAGACTATTTTTTTTATCATGCTAACATTTTTGCTAAATGGTAATTAATGACTTAAAGAAATAAAGATTGACTAAAATAGATAACAGACTAAATTTTTTGAGTTACTTTTGAATAAGGTTAAAACATTATGAAAATTTCGGTTCACATCTTAATTCTTTCAAATATTCTACGAAGTGTTAAGGGTGGATAACTAACGATCTTAGATAGACTTCTGATGATGGAGGAAACTTAACCTCTTAGGAGATATTCATCATTTTCTTCTGTTTAGCAAGGGAGTTGATGGAAATGTCAGGTCAGTGTTAAATTCTGAAAACCATAGATGAATCGAATAAGGGTGTCGCCTACATATTTCTAATCATATCCTTTTTTCTCAACCCCTAAATGGTATTGATGCATCACAAAGTCCTGTTTTTGCTTGAGGCAGGGACATCGCCCATATTTCCAATCATATCCCTTTTCCTCAACCACTAGATGGTGTTGATGCATCACAAAGTCTTGTTTTCTCTCAGGGTAGGGACATCGCCCACATTTCCAATTATATCACTTTTTTTCAACCACTAAATGGTATTAATACACCACATGACCACAAGGGGCATCCTCTACACATTCCTAATTATACCATTCCCTTTTAGTCACTAGATGACGCTAATGCATCATAATCCAAATTCTTTAGGGAGCAATTATAATTGTTTCTATAAAGACAATGCCAGATTCAAGACTAGCCTCTTACCTTCAAAAAGATTTTCCATGCTTTCTGAAGATGTTTTCAGGCTTTTGAAATGGGTTGAATCATGATTTAAAAAGAAAATGAATGAAAAATAGAAAAATAAGAAATAAATCCAATCATGAAAATCCATGCATATTCACCATACATCCACATTCATAATTATGTAATTCACAGGTTTAAAGCAATGAAGCAAGAAAAAAACTATCATAATGGATACTTCTTCAGAGTCAAAAGATAAGTTAAGCTTTCTTTAAAGATCTCAAATATCAGATTATTTCAACCTTATTAAGGTTTATCTCAATCGACCGTACTCGGTCAAATTCTTACTTAATTAGCTGTATTCGGTCAAGTCTTACTACATTTTACTTGGTCAAACCTCATTTCACTTTGTTTGACGTGATGGCTTACCCCTAGTCAATTTTTCTTTTTATTTCATTTGACGTGGTGGTTTAGCCTAGTCAAATTCCTTTTTCATTTTGTTTAACATGATGGTTTAGCCCTGATCAAACTCTTTTTCACCTCTGTTTGATGTGATGGTTTAGCCCTGGTTAAACTCCCTTTTTATTTCATTTGACGTGATAGTTTAGCCCTGGTCAAACCTTTTTTTCATCTTCGTTTAACGTGATGGTTTAGCCCTGGTCAAACTCTCTTTTCATTTTGTTTGATGTGATCAAACTTCTTTTCACCTCCGTTTGACTCATGGTTTAGCCCTGGTCAAACTTCTTTTCACCTTTATTTGACGTGATGGTTTAGCTTTAGCCAAACTCTCTTTTCACCTCTGTTTAACGTGATGGTTTAACCCTAGTCAAACTTTTTTTTTTATTTTATTTAACGTGATGGTTTAGCCCTAGTCAAACACTTTTTGCATTTTGTTTGACGTGATGGTTTAGCCCTGGTCAAACCTTTTTTTCACCTCTATTTAACGTGATGGTTTACCCTGGTCAAACTTCCTTTTCATTTCATTTGACATGATAGTTTAACCCTGGTAAAACTTTTTTTGACCTCCATTTGATGTGATGGTTTAGCCCTGATCAAACTTCTTTTCAATTCTGTTTGACGTGATGGTTAGCCCTAGCAAACTCCCTTTTTATTTCATTTGACGTGATGGTTTAGCCCTAGTCAAACCTTCTTTTCACTATCATTTGACATGATGGTTTCGCCCTGGTCAAACTCCCTTTTGTATCTTGTTTGACATAATGGTTCAGCCCTGGTCAACCTTGTTATATTTAACCTTCTGTATTACCTTCGTATCTTTTGTCTAACCATCGACCTAGTCCTGGGCAACTTCTTTTATTTATTGAACTGACTACTTAGTCTCAGTCAATTTGTCTTCCTGGTTGGTTTGTGCATTTTTGCCTCGACTAACTCATTTTCAATATCAACTTCATCATAGGTTGAAAGTTCTCCTTCTAATCAGTAAGCTCTAATATATATGTTCATATCTAATTTTTCTTGCACTTTGTGGCCCAGACGAAATTGTGTCTATCTGGTTTTTGTCCTATTCTTGATTCTCAGCAATAGACAAAGAGGGGCAACTATAGACATCGAATTTTGTCTAGGCTATCTATCCCTAAAAGTCCTAAGTATTTGAGAATGGAAATGTAGTGGCCACTCTGATAGAGGTCAACTTCCATCAGAGTAGTTTCACATTTTTGTAATTTTAATCAGTCATATGTAAATAACTGTATTACACATAACAGGAAAATCTATTTTTTTGGGTAAAAAAACGAATCCACAAAGGAAAAATTTTTGTTTTTAACTGAGTTCTTGATAAATTTTGGAAATCACCTCTGCGGATAATCTCACGGTTAATTTTTCAATTTTTAGGAATTTCCTAAGATTTTTCTAAAAAAGTTGAGAAATTGGTGGTTGGGTATTTTTACTGACATCGTGTGGTTTTACGTCGATTATTACCTTGAAAAATCATAAATATTCAAGGAAAAATTTATATTGATATTTTATACCACAAGGTATCAAGTTTTTTATTTTAGTAATTAATTTTTAATTTTTTTAACAGTACCACAAGTATTGTACTCATGAAATTTTTCTGATAAAATTATTTTGAATTTTGATTTTTAAATTTTTATCTTTACCATTTTGTAAATAAATATTTTCAATAATATGTTTTATTTAATTCATTTTTTATAAGTTTTAATGTATTTTTTGAAATTTTTTGATCCTCAATTATGAGCTTTCTTTTAATCTGTAAAATTTTTTGTAGAATTTTCTCGAGTTTTGAACTTCAAAATTCTTTAAATATTTTCATTTAACCAACATTAAATCAGTTTTTAAAAAATTAAATATATTTTTTTGTTGTAATTTTTCTTTTCAAATAACAAATTTCTTCCATAAAGGTGTTCTCGTAAATTTTTACGAATTTTGGATTTTCATTTTTTTCTTTTTTTCTTGCACATAAGACTTTTTAAAAACTCTCCTTGTATGATCCAATACTTGAAGTCTTTATAAATTTTTTTATTAATTTTATTAATTTTATTTTGTGCAAAATCTCTTTAATGGGCCTAGAAACTTCAAATTTTATAAATAGGCTAAATAAGCCCAATAATTTCTCAACAAGCCCAATGATCTTACCAAGCCTATTTTCTTGATTTTCCATCAAGCCCATTTCACTTTCTAAAAGCCTACTAAGCCCATCTTAATATTCAATTTTCCAACAAAGTCCACTAATTTTTTTAATTTTTTAGTTATTTTTATATTAATTATTTTGATTCAAATTTTTTATTTATTTTCTATATGGTTAAATTTTTAATTGGATTTATTATGTGAAATTTTGTTGAGTACATGAATTTTAATTTATTATCATTTTCTTCATGGAATTTTCAATTTGGCTTTTTATGCACATTATTACATTTGTTTCTTTACTTCTAAAATTATGTTTACTTGTAAATTCATAATGTAATTTTGCTTTTACATTATAATTTCCCAATTTATTTGCATGAAACCTAATTTGGTTGGAATTAAATTATTTTCCAATTAATTTAGTTTCATTCCAACTAATTCCACCAAGCTAACCAAAATCACCATTTCACCTAAACTAGCATAATCATGCCAATGGAGATGGTAGCTTGTAAGAAAAGATAGGCATGGGCTTATGACAACATTTATTACTTTTTCCAACCTAACAAG